>JAPDLB010000113.1:0-49095 GCA_027569935.1 Clonostachys sp. G952 | reverse complement strand
TTATATTTTAAATTTCTTAATCTCTAGATTAAGAAAAATTAATATTTTAATTTTATATTTTAAATTTCTTAATTTCTAAATTAAGAAAAATTAATATTTTAATTTTATATTCTGAATTTTTTAATTTCTAAATTAAAGAAAATTAATATTTTAATTTTATACTCTAAATTTCTTAATCTCTAGATTAAGAAAAATTAATATTTTAATTTTATACTCTAAATTTCTTAATTTCTAAATTAAAAAAAATTAATATCTTAATTTTATATTTTAAATTTCTTAATTTCTAGATTAAGAAAAATTAATATTTTAATTTTATATTCTGAATTTCTTAACCCTAGAGTTAATATTCTTTTTTAATTTAAAATTTATTAAGATTCTAATTCTAATCTAATCCTTATTATATAGTTTACCTCTTAGTATATTAAGTTAATTAGAGTAGAGATAGCTTTTAAAAATTAATTATTTAAACTTTATATTATTTTTAGTTATATTTAGATTAGAATATTAGTTTTATTAGATTAGGTTTAGTATTAGTATATTAGAGTTTATTTTAGTTTAATTTAAAATTATACTTATTTAGAAATAAGAAAAGTTAGTTATATAAAATTATTAATTAATTTATCTCTATAAGTATAATATATATTTATTACTATAAAAGATTTTTATTAGAAATAATATAGATTTAATATTAATCTAATATCTATTTATATATAGTTATTTATACTATATAATATTATTCTTATATAAGCTATTAATTTATTTTATATAGAATTCCTATAATATATTCCTTTAGTTATAGAGATAATAAACCTAGTATTACTTATTCTTATCTATAATAATAAATTTCCTATTATATTTAAATAATTAAATATAATTTTAGTTATTCTAAAAAATAATATTCTTAATAAAAAAAATATATTAATTATAGATTTCTCTACTATATAGATTATTTATAAAATAATTATACTTTTAAAATATAAGTTTATTTCTATTTTTTCTATTAATAGAATATAATTCTTAGAATAGATTTAAATAAATTAAATACTAATTAATCTAGATTTTAATCTGAATTTTATTATATAGTTTTCTATTATAATATTCCCTTTAGTACTATTATTTATTAGAATATAAATTACTTCTATTTATAGATTTCTAATCTTTATAGAGATAAATAGAAGGTTTTAGCTTTCTATAGATAGTTATTTAACTTAGTATAAACTAGTAAATTAATCTAATAAAATAATATAAATTTAGATTATTAAATTCTCCTACTTTTAAAAATTAGTAAAAAAAGATCTTTATATTAATCCTTCTATAAGAACTTTTATAAATATAATCTCTTTATATATTATAAATATCTCTCTATCTTTATATCTTAGAATAATAAATAAATTATTAATATATTTATTATTCTAATTAATTAAATTTATATTAAAATAGTTTATTAATATTTCTAAGAGCTTAGAATTTATAATTTTTACTTTCTACTTAATTAATTAAAATAGTTCTTTATTATCTAATTTTAGAATTTCTATTAGTTCTTTAGTAGTTTTATTAGATAACTATAAGATTATAAACTAAATTTTTCTAAAAAACTAAATAGCTATATTCTCTAGTTTCTTTATATATTTTATTATTATTTTATTTAAAAAGCTTCTAATTAGATTTCTAATTAAAGATTCTAATTTAATTAAATTATCTAAATAGATCTCTAGCTTTTTATTTTTAATTTCTTTAGTAATTTTTTAAATAACTTTCTTTTTATCTTATAGTAATAATTTATTAATAGATTTTTAGATAAAAGTAAGAACTTACTATTATATAGTATTTTTCTCTTTCTATTAGTTTTTAAAGAGTTTATTATTATTTAATTTAATAGTTTTTATAATTCTAACTAAATTAATTCTCTATTTTTTCCCTTTAAAAAAGAATATCTAAATAATTTCTTTTTCTTTAAATATTTAGTTCTTATTAAATTTTTAAAATATATTAGTATTATTAATAATAGATAATTAGTATTATATAGTATAAATAACTATATATAAATAGATATTAGGTTAATATTAAATCTATATTATTCCTAATAAAAACCTTCTATAGTAGTAAATATATACTATATTTATAGAGATAAATTAACTAATAACCTTATATAACTAACTTTTCTTATTCCTAAATAAATATAATTTTAGATTAAACTAAAATAAACTCTAATATACTAATACTAAACCTGATCTAATAAGACTAATATTTTAATCTAAATATAACTAAAGTTTAAATAATTAATTTTTAAGAACTATCTCTATTCTAATTAACTTAATATAGTATATAATATACTAAAACTATAAATTATATATTAGATTATAGTAGATCTATATAAGTAGATAATTATTTTTAAGATATAGTTTTTCTTCTAATTAGTCTCTATTCTCTATAAGTACTTATAGTAGTACTAGATAGACTATATAATAAAGTAATAGACTAAATAGATATAGCTACTAGATCTATAATATTAAAAGCAGCTTTATTACTATAAACAGGCTCTTAATTAATTAGAGAGATATATAATAAATATAGTTAGTAAATAGCTATATTAGATTACCTTAGATAATAATTATTATTATTTTAAAAGTTCTATTAGAAGTATTAACTAGGCTCTAAGAGATTAGAATATTTATATTAGATATTATAGCTATAAGCTTTAAATTAGAAAGAAAATATAATTATTACTATTAGATAATAAGCTTCCCCTCTTAGAAGCTATAGCTATAGCTAGATTATTTATATATCTAGCTATATAAATAGTTTCTATTATTAGAGTTTTTAAGATATTAATACCTATACCTAGGCTGAAAGTATAATATTTAACTTTATCTTATAGTATTAAAAGTTCAGATATAAACTATTAATTATATTCTTAAAAAATATATATTAGATTATATATTATCTGATCTTAGAATATATCTTTATTTATAGTAAAACTAATAGAAAAAAAAAATAGATAATTAGAATATAAAAATAGAATTATTATTAATATATCTTAATAAGGTATTTATTTTCCTATACTTATTAGAGTTAATCTATATTAATAAACTTTAATTTAATATATTATTTAAATAATATATAATCTTTTTTTCTTCTTTAGAAGTTTTAATCTATCTCTTTATATATAATAATTCCTATTTAAATTAAATTATTAATAATCTTTTAAAGATTAGAATTATATTTAAGAAATTATTTTATCTAAAAAACTATAAAATACTTTATATATAATTATTACTAGAAGAAGATAATAATTCTAGAAAATATAAGTTTTTTTTTCTTTCTAAATAGTAAAGATTATATTTTACTATTATAATAATACTAATTATTTATTTAGTTATCTATTTTAAATTCCTAATAGTTTTAAAAATAATACTTTTAAATATTATAGTACTAATAGTTTCTTTAAAAACTTTATAAGAAGTAGATAATATTAATAGAAATATTATAAGTTTAATTAAATACTTTATTATTATTTATTTTTTTTAAAATAAATAAATTTAGTTTAAATATAATTCTATCTCTTTCTAGATTTAATTTTATATTCTTTTTTTTAAAAAAGTAAAAACTATTAATAAAGAATATAAGTATTTCTTATATTTAGATCTAGCTTATTCTTATTTCTTTAAATTTAAGTTTTATTTTTTCTATTTTTAATTTTTAATTTTTCTATTATACTAATTATATAGTTTCTTTTTAAAGATTTTAAAAGCTAACTTTTTTTTCTATTTTTAAAAATTTTATTTTTTTCTCTTTTTTCTTTTATTTTTATAGATAATTTATAAAATTAATTTAATTAATTCTATTAGCTCTAATTTATTTAAATATTTTAAAAGATTAATTACTTTTTAATTTATTAATACTAAGATAATACTCTTAAGCTATAAACTTATTACTAATTCTATTATTAGTATAATTAAAGTTATAGTTTATAATTAGAAAGTATTAGTATATAACTTTATTAACTATTACTTAGAGTTTTTTATATTTTATTCTTTTAAGCTCTTTATATATTTTCTTTTCCTTATAAATAATATTAAAAATAAGATTAAATAATAAAGCTCTAAATAAATATTAGAATTAAATTATATTAATACTCTATTTAGTAAAATTAATTTTCTAATAAAAAAGCTAATAAATATTAATAAAAATAATAATCTATTATTAATTAAATATAATTACTATAGTATTAATCTTTATAGTTTTTCTTTAGATTAAATAAGCTATTTAGAATTATAGCTATAGTATTATTATTTAAATATTTAAATTACTTTAAATTAATAGTTCTAATTCTTAAAAATAATTTTAATTCTCTATTTCTCTTTTTTAATAATATAGAAAAAAAGAAGTTTCTTTTTTATAATAAAATTAATATAAGAGTTTTTAAACTTAATAAACTTCTTAAAATTATTTAGAAAAAAAATTATTTTATAATTATTAAATTCCTTAGTTATTTATAGATTAATTCTATTTTTTATAGAATAAAGTAGATCTTTTAGTTTAGTAATTAGATTTAATCTCTTTAGATTAATAGTTATTTTATTATTTAGTATAATTTTATTATTAATTATTTTATTAATTTAATAGATTTTAATAAAATAATTTATACTAGATTTTATAGTATTAATTCTAAATACTTCTTTTTTCTTTCTAATAATTCTTTTTAAATAAAATATAAAAAATAAGATTATAATAATATCTATACTTTTATAAAAAGTAATTCTTAGATTAAATAGAAAGTTCTATAGAACTATATAAAATTAATTAATCTAATAATCTGAATTATTCTAATAACTCTATAAACTTATTTCTTTTTCTTAGATCTAATAGCTTTTTAAACCCTAATATAAGATTAAGAATCTGATTTTTATTATAAATTACTTTTTAGTTTTTTCTTTATATTAATTTAATAAGTAGAACTTAAGAGATTTAATTAAATTAAAAATCTAATAAGAAAAAAAACTAATTTATTTTTCTTTTTTTTTTCTATATAAAAGAAAAAGAACTTTTAATTATTAGTACTTATTATATTACTCTTAAGTTTTTTTTCTAAATTATAAAGTTTTATTAAACTTCCTTCTAATAGTTCTAAATAATATTAATAATTTAATACTTTTATTTTTATTAAATAGTTCTTACTAAATAATCTAATAGAATTAGAATTAGAATAATTCTAATAAAGATCTTTAGTTTTAGAAAAAAAATCTTAATTATATTATAATTTATACTTTTAAATTCTTAGTATTAAATAATATTTTAAAAAGTATTTTCTATTTCTAAAGCTATAAAAAAATAATTTTCTTTTTAAATCTATTAATATTATATTATTTTTAAGAAAAGTTTAATTAATTAATTATAATCTCTATAAATAATTATATATTTATTCTTTTACTAATTTTATCTCTAGATATTAAAATTAGAGTTTTTAAAGTTCTAATTCTAATTAGATTTTAATTATTTATAAGTAAATAATATCTAAGTATAGATAATAAGAGTTTTTTCTATAGATTAGTAATCCTTAGAATATTTTCTTATAATTAAGAGGAAGGTTTATAGATAAAGAATAGATAGTTAGAAATTCCTATTAAATATATCTAAATTCTTTTTATTCTAATAGTATAAAAATATCTTCTTTTTAAAATAAAATTATTTAAAAAATTAAATAATAGTTAATTAATTAGAATTTCTTATTTTAAGAATTTATTATACTTCAAACTAGCTATAACCAGCTTAGTATAGTAGATAGAATATTTAGAGTTAGCTACAGGATAGCTATAGTTAGATAGCTTATAGTTAAAACCTAGGTTTATAGTATCTTTACTTATATATAAAGTAATATAATTCTTAAGGCTTAATTCCTTCTATCTACTAGCTATTTTTAATTCTTTTATAAATAACTCTATCTAATCTCTATTTATAGTATAATAAGTACTCTAAATAAAGAAAAAAATACTACTATTCTAGTAGTCTAGTTATATTTAGCCTACTCTAATTAATAAAAGAAATTTAAATAAAAGTAAATTAGCTACTAGTTAGTTAGTATATATTATTCTATAAAGAAAGTTTAATTACTCTAAATTATTCTTATTTACTATATATTTAAATTTACTATTTTTTTACTATTTTTATTCTTAATTTATTCTATACTTTTTTTTATTATAGTAGGTTCTATCTATCTTTTATTCCTTTTATATCTCTAAGTTATATTATTTATTCTATTAATTAGTAGATTCTCTTAAGATTATCTCTACTCTATATTTAACTAGTATCTTCAGATTTATAACTAGCTTTATTATAGTTAGTTTAGTAGAAGTCTTCTTTAATAGTATTTTAATAGCTTACTTAGTTTTACTATATAAGATTAGTTTCTTAAATAGAGTTAGATAAACTTTATTTAATTCTAGTTCTATCTTTTTATTTTCTTTAGATAAAATAAATAACTTAGATTATATTATAACTATCTTTTACTTAATAATAGTTTCTTCTAGTATATTAAGTCTGAGCTATAGGGTAATAATACTTATTTTTATAATAGTATTTTTCAGATTTAACTTAGTATTAGTTTCTTCTAGTATAGTAATATACTCTTTAAACTTTATTATTATCTTATTATTATACTAATTAATTATTTTATAGTTAGATTTTTTAATCTTATATTTAAAATCTTCCTTAAACTATTTAAAATATATTTCCTATATAAAGATAGTTCTTACTTCTATCTTAAGTATATTTTTAATAATTATTAGATTAATTTAATCTAGAAAGATAAGTTTAACTATTATCTAACTATTAAAGAAGTAGGAATTAATATATTAGAGAGTAAGAATATTAACTTTTACTAGAAGTTAATTATTATAATCCTTAGTATTATATTTATTATAAGTATATTTAGCTCTATTTCTAATATATATTTTAATAGTTATATCTATCTATCTTTTAATATAATAGATAAAAATACTTTTACTTATATATTCCTTATACTCTATAATTACTTTTAATTCCTTTATATTTATAATTTTATTCTATACTTCTTTAAGTTTATTCTTTATTTTATAATATTCCTCTATAAAGGGATAATTAAATTATTTAGAGTTCTTAATATTTTAAAACCCTATTATAATATAGTTAAGTATTATTATATTAAGTAATTCTTTACTACTCTTTTTCTAACTATAGTTAAAATATATTTTCTAGTAGGGTATCTTATTATTAACTTAGTAGGTTATAATTTAACTTATTTAATAGCTATAATTTTAAATAGTAAAAGAATACTTCTTATCTTTATTTTTTATTTAATTAGATTTTACTATAAGTTCTTTATCTTTATCTGAAAAGAAATAGATTAATTCTTTATTAGATATAATTTTAATTATACTTATCTTTATTATAGTAGGATTTATCTAAACAGTTTTATTAGAGACTTTTTTTAGTATTTTATAGCTAGTCTTTATCTATATTATAGCTGGAATATCCTTATTATTACTATTTTCCTCTATAGAAATATAGATTTTATTTATATTAATAAAGGGATTTTCTTAAATTTATTTAAAAGTTAATACTTTTACCTTTTTAGACTTTAATAGTATTACTATTAGAGTTATAATCTCTTTATTAGTATTTTTAGCTAGAGCTATAGATAATTTCTCCTTATCCTTATAGAATAAAGATCTAGTCTTTTTTAGAGATATAATAGTTATATTTCTCTTATATATAATAAGTTTAGAGCTTAGAGTTTATAAAAGTTATTATATTAACTCCTATATCTAGTTTATAATTTTAACTAACTATAGATAGTAGTTCTACTAGGTTTTAACTATTTATAGTTACTAAATATTATAACTAATCTTTAGAGCTAAGAAGTTATAATTATATTTAATTAAGTTCTAATAAGCTATCTTAATAAGCTATTTATACTTAGCTTTAATCTCTTTATTAACTAAGTACTTCTTAAGTTTAGTTATTACTTATTTATAAGTATAGTTTAGCTAGAGTTTTTTAATACTAATAAACTTAATAGTTAAGAGATTAAGTTTATAGATTATATATACTATATAGAAAAGTTTTATCTACTTTCTAAATATTAAGTAGATTAGTAATAAGAACTTATAATTAGTAAATCTAATCTGGTTATAATAGGATTAGATTATTAATAGCTAGATAAAAAGAGTAAAAATTATAAGTTTACTTTTTTTATATAGTAGAGTTATTAAACTTAACTAAGCTATAGTATATTTAATATATTAGCTTTATTATTATTTATTAGTTACTAATAGCTACTATTTTATAAACAGGCTCTCTATATTATTTAGCTATATACTTTATCTATAGATAGATCAGACTCTATACTAATATATAAACTTAGCTTTTTTACTAAAGAAGGCCTTTAGCTTATTAATTTTATATTTTTATAGTAGATTCTAAGTATTTTTAATTAGATCTTTTTTCTTAATCTAAAAGTTATTTTTACTTTTCTATTCTTTCTAATAAACTAAGTATTTTACTTATATATAATAATCTCTTACTCTTTTATAGCTAAATATTCTTTTAATCTTATATATTTTATCTATTTCTTTACTTAATTTAACTAGACTAGGTTTTAATAATTCTCTTCTATAGGAATTCTTTTCCTAAGCTAGTTTCTATAGCTATATAGTTAAAACTATAGAGTATACTTTATAATACTTTAGTAGATCTAATTTAACTATTTATAAATAAACTATTTTAAGAACTTTCTAAGGACTAGATCTAGTTAGAGATTATTTCTTCTTTAGATTTCTAAATAACTAATAGCTATTATAGAGATATAGATAGATAATATTATCTTTAGTAATATCTATTACTATTTTTAACTTATTATATCTCTCTTTTATTAGTATTACTACTATATCTAGAGTAAGTATAATCTCTTTCTAGTAAGATTTTCTAAATATTTCTAAAGTAATATTCTACTCTTATAAAGGAATTAAGTTTATTTAATTTATAAGATCTAGATTAGAGTATAATTAGAATTCTATAACTATTTTATTTAATAATCTTCTTAGTATTTTAACTTTTATATTATTTAGTTAGTATTATAAAGCTAAGAGTATATCTATCTATTTAATATTAAGTTCTTCTAGTATATAGTATTATATAGTAATTTCTATTATTTAATTTTTTCTCTTAGAGATTCTATTAGTTTATAGATAATATATAGTTAATATTAATAACTTTATTCTAGTAAGATAAAATACCTCTCTCTATATCTTTAATATAAACTTTAGATTTCTATTATTAAAAATATACTTAGGAAAACCTTAATCTATAAGAAATAGTTCTTTTATTAGAACTATTATCTATTCTATAGCTAAATATAATATATAGTCTATAAGGAGTATTATCTTTTTTAAGAATATATTATTTATAGGATCTAATATATTTAATTTTAGGAATTTCTCTATAGTTTAATATATTTCTACTAAAGGAATTTTAGATAGATTAGTTATAAAGTCTAGTATAATTATATAAAAAAATTATAGATATATCTAGCTCAGCTTTAGCTTCTCTATAGATAGATTTCTAACTATATCTATCTAATAGTAAGTTAAATAGTAGTTTATATACTATTAGATTCTTTTTATAATTAACTGGATTTAATACTCTTTAAGCTTAGTAATTATATATTTTATACTAAAGTAATATTTATTATTATATATACTATATATTAATACTATTATATAATCTTCTAGTATATATAATTAAGTTTAGCTATTATCTACTATATAGAATAAGAAACTATTTTTATCTAGATAAAATTATTTTAATAGGAATTTTAGTATAAACTTTAGTTCTTTAGCTTTTACTACTTTCCTACTTATTTTACTTATTTATAATTCCTCTATAAGATTTAAATACTTTATAATCCTTAATAATTTCAGATCTATCTAATAGCTATATATAAGCTATTATATAAAGACTAAGTCTATTATTACTTTAATATTTATAGCTATATAATTAAATATATAATTTACTCTTCTAACTTTAGATTCTATTAGACTATAGCTTTCTTCTATTATATTATATTCTAGTTTATTATATCTACTTTCTACTATAACTATTCCCCTTAGATTAGTAACTAGTAATTAGAATAATATATCTAATACTATATTAAGTTTACTTTTAATATAAAAGATATTTAGTCTGAATTATAATAATTAATTTATAATTCTTACTAGTTTTAGATTAGTTTTATTTAAATCTAGGGTTTTTAAGAATATATATATAATAATACCCTTTATTACTATATAATTAATTATAATATTTATTATATAGTAGTTAGACTATACTATATATCTTAACTTCTATAAAGCCTAGATTATAGCTATAACTTCTATTTCTATTAATCTATATATTCTTTTAGTAGTTAATACTATTTAAAATATAAATAGAATTAATTATAATCTAGAGAAAGATATATCCTTATCTAGAATACTAAATCTATTTTATTTATAGTCTAATTAGAATATATATATATTAAACCTGTTTTTATATATATCTACTTTAATAAATAGGTATTTATCTAGATCTAGATACTATAGGAAAAATTACTTTAATAAAGCTTACTAAAAGTAACTAAAAGAGTTTAGTTCTTCCTTAGTAGATTTAAATATTAGTTTTTTTACTCTTACTTTTCTTACTATTTTATTTATATTATTTAAGATAATCTTATTATTTTTTACTAATTTTTATAGAATAGTTTTTTTTACTTAGAGAGGTTTTATTATTATATTATACTATAGAACTCTATTATAAAGCTAATTAGCTATATCTAGATATATTTCTAAAATTAAAAAATTACTTAGGAATTCTAATTTAATAAATATAGCTAGCTTCTTATTAGTTTTACTTATACTATTACTATTTATAATATATTCTAAGAGTTTAATACTTAGATATATAATAAATAATTTTTTAGTAAAGATATAAATATAGTTTTTTTTTAGAATCTAAAATATCTTTTCTATATACTAAAAATACTCTTTAGCTAAATCTAAGAATATAATAATATTATTAATATAAGCTTATATAAAATATCTATACTTCTATAGGATTTTATTTATAAACCTTTAGCTAAAGCTTAGTAAGTTCTAAAAGCCTATTAAGACTATATTTAATATCTTAAGATCTCTCTTAAAGATAATTACTATCTAGTTATAATACTCTAAGAAGATAGATAGTTAGAAGAAGAATTTAGTTATATTAAATATACTAAAATATCTTTTTCCTTTTATATTTAAGAGTATATTAGTTTAGTCTGGTAATAGATATATATCTAGTATAATTTTACTATTAAGTAACTATAAGTTAATTATTATATAGTCTTTCTTTTTACCTTTAACTATATACTATACTATAAATACTAGATATATAATTTAAGCTAGTTAGTCTATAGAGCTTATTTTCCCTTCTACTACTAGTCTATTATATATTTTATCTAGAAACTAGTAGTTATTATAATCTAATAAATAGGAATAGACTATTTTCCTCTAGTCTTACTATCTATTAATTAGATCTACTTTTATCTTTATCTCTTTAGATATTAGAATTACTCCTCTATTATAATAGATATTATATTTATCTAATAGCTTAATAAATAATTTAGCTAGTATTTTATTAAGATTAGCTATATATATATTATATTTATTTTTTCTTATTAGAATATTTAATATTCTTAATATTCTATAATTTAATAAACTATTATTAATACTAGGAATTTTTAGTTCTTTTCTTTCTTTAATCTACTCTATATTTTTTTCTATAAAATTAAAGTATTTATTTATACTTTTAAAGCTTATACTAAATAGAATAATCTAACTAACTTCTTCTAGGATTAGGAATATTACTTACTTATTATCTTTATATTCCTTAATTTTATCTATAGTTTAGTTCCTTATAAGGATTAAAGATCTCTTAGTATTATTATTAAATACTACTAGCTATAAGCTATTTATATTTATTATTATATTAAATATAGATTTATAATTTAGTATAAAATAGTATACTTTTCTTTCTTTTTCTAATAGAAGTAAGCTTTATTTTATTATAATTAATACTCTTTTATTTAGCTATAGTTTAGAATTTTACTATACTTAGATATTATAGATTATCTTTTTTAATCTTAGTTAGAATATACTTCTTTAGGTCTTTATATTATATACTAATCTAAAGATTATACTTAGATTAATAAAGTTAATCTTTACTTTATAATTATATAGGAAATATATTTCTAATAATAGCTTTAGATCTAGTTCTTCTATAATATTAATAGTAACTATAAAGTAAATATATACTTCTACTTCTATTATAATACTAGATATATAAAAGTTAAATATTACTACTTCTAAGATAAAGAAGTTTAAATTAATTCTAATTACTTATTTTAAAGATTAGTTATAATAGTATATATTCCTATTATATTTTTTAAGCTATTTTTTATTTATTAGGATAATTAAGATATTAGTATTAATATATACCTTATAAGAGTTATTTTTATTATTAAACTTTAAAGAAATCTTAAGATATATATATATCTTCTTCTCTAGCTCTTTAAATATATTTAGATATAGATTAGTTTTAATTACTTACTCTAATTATAATATAATTTATATATAAGCTTATTCCTTAGGTAATATAGAGAATCTAGCTTATTTTTAAATATAAACTACTATTTCCTAATAGTTTATAAAATTTAATATTTCCTTTTCTAAAGTTTCTTTCTCTTCTTCCTTAGAGAATTCTTTAATAAAAATATATTACAAATAAAAGCCTCTATAACAGGCCGCTCAGTTATATATACTCTACAGTCTGAAGAATAGGAGTAATAGGAGTAGTATACTCCTATTATAGAATAAAGCTAGATTACCAGGAGCAGTATACTCCTTATACTTTATAACTAGTATATATATATATTTATTTTCTAGATAGAAAATACTCTTTTAGATAGTTATTAATATAATTATCTATATCTCTATTATTATTAGCTCTATAATACTTATATATTAATAGTAACTTATATTATATAGCCTATAATAATCTTATTATACTATTTAGAATAATACTCTAATTAGTTTAATCCTAATCTACCCTAGACCCCTATTTAGTATAAGTTATCTAATTATTATATATTAATAACTCTTATTTAGCTAATTATCTTATCTTAATTACTATATAATAATAGAAAGATATTATAACTACCTTAAGTACTCTTACTTAATAGAATAATACTTAAAGAGTATCTACTACCTAGTAGATTATTAAATAATTTATACTTTAAATTAAAAGCTTTAAAAAGAGAAATATTATAATTAAAACTAAGAAAGACTAAGAGGAAATTATTTAATCTATACCCCTAGAACTCTTTAATAGAAATATTTAAGAAATTAATAGATTTAAGATCTAATTCTAAACCTACTTTAAGTTCTTCCCTATTAAGCTTAAGGATAATAAGAATAAGATTAGGTTTATAGAAATATACTTTACTAGTACTATAGAATACTAGTTTTAGATATACCTCTATAACTAGTATAAGAACTCTTATAAACTAGAAATATAAAACTAGAAGACTATTAATATTCTTACTAGCTATAATAACTTTATTATTATTTTTACCTCTATATTTAGTAAAGTAAACTATAAATAATAAGTAATTAAGGAACTTAAAGAATTTAGATAAATAGAAGCTACTTCAGAATATACTATAAAATTTAAGGAAATTATATTCTAACTAGACTAGGATAATATACTCTTTAAAGCTATATTCTATAATAGATTAAAAGATAAAGTTAAGGATTAACTCTTTAAACTTAATAAGCTAGAAGAACTTTTAGAATATATAGTTACTATAGTATAAATTAATAACTATCTCTTTAAGTAAAAGTAATAGAAAGGGAGAGAATATAATAGTTAGAATTATATTAAGCTAAGTAATAAGTCTAACTATAGAGTATAATAAGCTCTACTACTATCTATAGCTACTAGGATCTATATAGAACCTATAGAGCTAGGGGTTATAGAAAAATAGAAATACTATAATTATAATAAGATTAGATATATATTATCTTAATATCTAAAACTAAGAAAGTAAAAGAACTAGAAATCTATTAGAGAAAGTAAGAAATAACTAAATACTATAGAAAAAACTAAAACTAAGGTTCTTAGTATAATTAGAAAAACTACTTAGAAAGGAAATCTAAATAAGCTTAAGATTTCTGAATTTTCCAGAATATATATACTACCCTTCTATAAAATTCTAAAGAACCCTAAAAACTAAGATCAGAAGGGCTATATAGTAATAAAAAACTAATAGTAAATTAAGAAAATATTCTAATATCTTAAAATAAAATATAAAGCAGGCTATATAGACCCTAAATATAGACTACTTATAATCTATAAATTAGTATTCAGATATAAGAATAAACTTACTAAATAGATATTAGAAGAAAAGAAATAATATATATAGGCTAGAAATATAATATAGATAGAATATAAGGAAGTTTATATCTACTATTAGAAGAAAATTAAAGAATAAGACCCTACTATATTAGAAGTTCTAGTAGTTTATAGTTAAAGAACTATAGATACTATCTAATACCCTAATAGCTTCTTTAACTTACTAGGAGAATAGAAAAAAAACCTATAAAGAAAGTATTATAAAGAATTATAATTAATATATTATAATATTTTCTATATAATTTATTAGTAATAGAAGGTTAAGAATAATATCTTTCTATAGCTATATATAGATATACTATCTAGATATACTAGTAGAAATATATTATACTTTATATATAAGCTACTTAATATTAATTAATATACTATCTTTAAATAAGATCTAGAGAAGTATTTAGAAGAATATAAACTTAATAGTTTACTAGCTGAAATATATATAGAATAATAATATAAGATTTATAAGAATAAAAAAATTAATCTATAGTATAAATAGAAAGCTTAAAAGAACTAAACAGTCTATAGCTATAGAGAGTATATTAAGAACTATATTAACTAGAAATATCTAATATACTTATATATTAAATAAATAGTATTTAATTTAGTTAGAAATAAAGGAAATAGAAACCTTACTATATAAATACTTAAATAGTACTAGATATAGGAAAATAATAAATACTAATAATAAGAATAATTAATAATTATATTATTAATAGAAAATAAGGAATCTAAGGAAGAATCTAGAATTATCTTAATAGATAAGTAAGAATAAACTATAGGATATTTATATAAGGAAATACTATTCCCTAAGAAATCTAATAAATTTAATAAATAGCTAAGAAAGTTTAAATAATATATTCCAGGATATATAGAGATATTAAAAATACTAGAAAACCTTTTAAATTAAATATTTAAATATAATAATAAATATAGTATACTTAAGAAATAAATTAACTAGATAAAAAATAATCTAAACTATCTATAATAGAGCTATAGTATAGAATAAAATTAATAATAGATTAGAGAACCCTAGGAGCTATTAAAGTAGAAAGCTTACTATATATCCTTATAGAAATAGAGATTAAGAGGAACTAGTTTATAGTATTTATTAACTATAGAGTATAGAAGAATTATATCTTACTAGTAGTAATTAACTAATTCTACTTATTATAAAAGGAAAAAGAAGAGATCTATATAGTTATAAATATTAAAAGCTTAAAATTTAAATATAATAATAGAATTATTAATTCTAAGACTAATTATCTTATAATTAGAATCTAAGGAAAGAAATTTAATATTATCTATAACTTAGTATTACTAGGAATCTATAATATTATATTAGAACTACTATAGCTATAAAATATAAACCTACTAATTAACTAGTATACTAGCTAGATAGAGTAAAGGGATACTCTTAAGTATTAGAATTAGAATTAATAAAAAATAAAATTTTATTAAATATTAGAAAAATATATTTATTTTTTAATATCTAAAAGTACTACTATAAAAAATAATAATAATTTATAATAATAAGTAGATATAGTAATTATAGCCTTAATAGTACTATAATCTAGAACTATAAGAAACTTATTATAATAAGAACTAAGATAAATAATATAAATCTTAGATTAGATATAGAAATAAGAATTACTCTTAGATATAGATTTAGTACTAATTAATTAGAAATAGCTAATAAAAGAATAATAATAAGAATATAAAGTTAAATATAGCTAATAGTAAAAGGAAATAGAAAAACTACCTCTAGAGCTATTTAATATTAGAATCTAGAAATAGAGCTAAATAAATAATTAATAAAAAGTATAATAGAATAAGGAAAAAGATACCTAGTATAAATATACTAAAATAAAATATTTAGAGGAAGATAAATAGCTAGAAAATATCTTAGAAGAATACTAAGTTTATAATAAACTATTTAAGAAAACTCTTAAAACCAGCTTATCAGAATATAGCTAGTAGAATTATAAGATCTCTATTATTAATAAAGAAGAACTAGCTTTTTATAAACTTTATAATCTTATAAAACCTTAATTATAAATACTCTATAAATATATTAATAATATATTAGTAAAAGGCTATATATAATTATTAACTTTATCTATAGAATACCCTATAATATTTATACTAAAGAAAAATAGTAAACTCTATTTAATTATTAATTACTAATAGCTAAATAAGATTATATATAAAGATAGAATACTCTTACTACTAATTATAGAACTCAGAGACTAGCTATAGGGAAAACAGTAGTTTATTATACTAAACCTAAAAGAAGCTTATAATCTAATATAAATTAAAGAAGGAGATAAATAGAAAATAGTATTTAGAATAAAGTTTAGTCTCTATAAATATCTTATAATACTCTTCAGACTAATAAATATACTTATAATATTTTAATAAATAATTAATTAAGTACTCTAGAAGTATCTTAATATCTTTATAGTTATTTATCTTAATAATATTTTAATCTTCTTAGATAATCTAGAAATATATAAGGAATATATATATAAGGTCTTAAAGAAACTAGAAGAGATAAAACTCTTAGTAGAACTAAAGAAAAGCTATTTCTATATATAAAAAGTTAACTTCTTAGGATATATTATTTAACTAAATAAAATATAAATAGAATAAGATAAGATTACTATAATTAAAAACTAAAAGATATTAAAAACTATTAAGAAAGTATAAATCTTCCTTAGATTTACTAATTACTACTAATAATTTATTAAGAACTATAGAAAAATTATTATACCCTTATATAATACTATTAAAAAAAAAATAGAATTCTAATAGAAGAATAAATAGTAAAAAGTATTTAATAAAATTAAAGATTAGATACTTTTAGAATCTATACTATAGATATTTAACTCTATAAAAGAAGTAGAACTTAAAACTAATATCTTAGACTTTATAATTAGTATATAAATTAGCTAAAGGGATAATAAGGAAGTATTATATTCTATAGTATTCTTCTTAAAGAAACTATATAGTATAGAACTTAATTACCCTATTTATAATAAGGAATTTATAGTTATTATATATATATTTAAAGAATTTAAATACTACTACTTAGGAATAATATATAAGATTAAGATATATATAGATTATAAGAATATTTAATATTTTACTACTATTTAATAACTTAATAGAAGATAAATCTACTATACTAAGTACTTATTCTAATTTAATTATAAAATAATATACTAAAAGGGATTAGAAAATAAAAGGGTTAATACCCTTAGCTATAAACTGGAATATAAATAAACTATACCTAAGATAAATAGATAGTTACTTACTATAAATAATAAGGGATACTTAGTATAGAAAACCTTAGGAGCTATACTTAAAGAAATAGTATATACTAAAGTCCAGATAGATATTATTCCTAGCTTAGAAAAGCTATAATAAAAAGTAAGAATAGTATTTATTAAAGAAATCTATAAGTATCTACTTTTAGAATACTAAGGAATTAAGAAAATATTTAATAGAATCAGATAATATTATAACTACCTAGGTTTATAAAAAGAAGTATAGATTATAATTTTAGAATATAATATATATATATAAATTAAATCTATATAATATAAACTATATAAAGAACTTAAACCAGTCTTAGTACTAGAATAACTATAGTAATTAATATTCTTTAATTATATTATTAAATTACTAAGATCTAAAGAACTTATAACTAGAGTAAAATATAATAGTATTCTAATAGTTATTAATAGACTTATAAAGTATAAATACTTTATTCTATATAAAGAAATAAGCTCTATAGAAAACTTTATATACTAGTTTCTATAATATATAGTTAGTTACTATAGATTATCTAATAAGATAATATTAGATAGAGGAATAATATTTATCTCTAAGTTTTAGTAATTACTTATAGTATAAATAGGTATAAAATATAAGCTTTTAATAGCTTACTATCTATAAAGTAATAATTAAATAGAATATTTAAATTAGACTCTAGAATAATATCTATAAGTATATATTAACTATAAATAGAATAATTAAATATAACTATTACTAATAGTATAAATTATATATAATAGCTCAGTATAAGAATTAATCTAACTATTACTAATATATATAAACTATAGTTATAAATCTGAATTTCAGAATTAATTAGAATTAGATAGACTAGATATACTAGCTATTATACTTATAAAAGAAATATTATATTTATTATATATAGAAATAAAGATAGAACTAGAATTTCTCCAGAAGAGAATAAAAAAATACTATAATAAAATAAGATTAAAAGGACTAATTTTAAAGAAGGGGGATAAGATCTACTTATTCTATAAAAATATTATAATAATAAGACTAAATAATAAATTAAATTATAAAAAACTTAGACTATTTAAAATTTTAAAGAAAAAATCAGATACTAACTATAAACTTTTATTACTAGATATAATATATATCTATCTAGTTTTTTATATTTTATTATTTAAAAAAGTACTAGAAAATACTAAAGATTAGGATTACCTAATTAAGATCTATAAAGAAAAGTATAAACTAGAAAAAATTCTATAGAAAGAAGTTAAGAATAGATAAATATTCTATCTAGTTAAATAGAAAGGGTATATAGATAATAATAATATATAGGAACCTATTAAATACCTAAAGAAATACTAATACTTAATTTACTAGTTCTACTAGAGGGAAAAAGGAGAGCTAAATTAGAAAAATCCTTTCTAAAACCTAATAAATTTAAATCTGTTTTAAAAGTAACTCCTAAAAATTAAACTTCCTCTAAGGTATATTACTTAGAAGCCTTAAGAAAGTTAAAAGCCTAATTAGAAAATAGCTACTCTTTCTTATTAAGCTCTTAAAGGCTATATTAAATCTCCTGCTATATCTTGCTCTTAATATATCTATATACCTTATAAATATACTAGATATATTCTAAGGTAGCAGATAGATTACTCTGGAATTAAATTATTTATTAATATAAAAGAAAGATCTTTTTATCTATATTAGATTCTTCTTTAGCTAGTTTTTTCTACTATATTATTAATTTTTCTATTAGAATAAGGATTAGAAGAATATAAATAGGATATATAGGGGAAAATATATATAGTTAGATATAACTAGTATTCTATTATAATAATAACTATTTTATATATACTTATTATATTAGGATAACCTTCTATTCAGAAGAATAAAATACTCTTTTTTTACTTTAAAATACAGAGTATATAGTATATTAGCTAGAAGACTGAATATTTAAATAGTAGAGGTAAAAAGAACTTATTTATAAGTCTTAGGGTATACTGGTTTTTAAATATAGTTAGATATAATAAATATTATAATATAGCTATCTTATATAGAAAGAGGAGAACTTACTAAGAATTATATAGGATCTTAAGGATAAGACTAATAGAGAGAGGGTATTATATTATAAATAAAGACCTCTATAACAGGCTGTTTAGTTATATATACCCTACAGTCTGAAGAATAGGAGTAATAAGAGCAGTATACTCTTATTATAGAATAAAGCTAGATTACCAGGAGCAGTATACTCCTTATACTCTATAATTAGTATATATATATATTTATTTTCTAAATAGAAAATACTCTTTTAGATAGTTATTAATATAATTATTTATATCTCTATTATTACTAGCTCTATAATACTTATATATTAATAGTAATTTATATTATATAGCCTATAATAATCTAATTATACTACTTAGAATAATACTCTGATTAGTTTAACCCTAATCTACCCTAGACCCCTATTCAGTATAAGTTGCCTAACTATTATAAAATATAATCTTTATTTTTTAGCTCTCTTTTTTTATTATTAAAATTAGAGTTATTAACCCTAAGTTAAATTTTACTTTTAAATTAGCTACTTTCTTATAATCTATATTATTAGTATATAAGTTACTTCTATTAGAATCTTAGCTTTTTTCTAAAAGAGATTTTATAGTTTCTTTTTTCTTATTAATTCTTACTATCTTATAAAGAAAAGCTCTAGTTCTTATACTAAGAGATCTAATTATAATTTTAATATTTTCTACTATATAGCTAGTATTCTCTATTACTTTAGTAATTTCTTTATTCTTAATTAGAAAAGTAATTATCCTTAGTTTTACTACTAGATTTAAACTTCTTTTAGGGGAAGTAAACTATATTTATATCTAGTTTAATAAAATCTATTATTTTATAATACTATTAAAGTTTAATAGCTTTTAAAAGATTTAAAATATTTTATTTTCTAAATTTTATTTTATTTAACTAATTAGTCTTTATATCTATTATAAATAGTTCTATATATATTATTTTTAGCTTCAGATTAAGTATATTATATACTTTTAATAGTTATTAAAGTATACTTATTTCTCTATATATAGCTAACTAGTAGAATACTTTAGCTATATAATCCTATAATAAGTAATTCTTATATAGATCTTTTTCTAAGAATATTACTAATACTAGTTTCTTTAAAATCTTAATTAGTTATATACTAAATTATCTCTTTAGTACTATCTTCTATTATTTAAAAGATAATCTAGTTAATAGCTTTTTAATTATATTTAACTCTTACTATTATTATACTAGAGCTTTTCCTCTAAATAATTACTATAAGTTTATTTTAATATATTTAGCTCTTTTTTAGCTATTTAATACTATAATATCTTTTACTATATCTAACTATAAGATAATATTAGTAAATATAATTTAAGATCTATTAGTAAATACTTTATTATTACTAAAGAGCTTCTTATTTATATCTAGCTAAAAAATACTAATATTAGTTAACTTCTACTTAGATATATATATATCCTATAGAGTTTTAATTATTCTCTAAGGGATTATTATTAGTTTTAGCTATTTTTAACCCTATTAGAGTTATTCTGTTTTTATCTAGTTATACTCTAGCTTATTAGATTTTATTTAAATTAGATTTTCCTATACTATTAATATAGTATTCTTTATCTAGATTAGCTTTTTACTCTAGAACTATTTAATCTTATTCTAATTCTAACTAGTTCTATTACTTTTAGATTAGATTAGATATTTAAAAAGCTTAATTACTAATCTCTTTTATTAAGCTAATTTATTCTTTATAATAGATATTACTAATATAGTTTAATTAGTATTAAATAGAATTAATTAGATAAATATTTACTTAAGCAGAGTAATTATAATTAATCTTATATTTATAAGAATATTTATATTCTTCTAAAGGCTCTTTTTTATTTTATATATTAGAATTATATAGTTATCTCTAACTTCTTCTATAACTATTTCTAAATTAGTTATTTTTAGAGTAAATTTTAAACCTAGGAATAGTAATTCCTTTCTTTTTCCTATTAATAAATCTTTAGATATTATTAGAGTAGAGTATTAAATAATAGTATCTCTTCTTTATATTATTCCTATTAAGTCTAAATCTTTATTAGAACTAATTATAGAATTTAGAGAGAAAGATTCTTATTTCTATATTTAGTTATTACTTAATAATAGCTTAGAATTACCTAGTTTTTCTCTTTCTAGTATATATATCTAGAAATACCTAGGGATAGATCTAACTAGTAGAAGTTAGATTTATATTTATATAAGATATTCTAAATCTAATTATATTTTAATTAGTATTCTCTACTTCTTTATAGCTAAGGAGATAATAGAGGTATTTTCAGAGTTTTCTATTATACTTATATATATCTATTCTCTCTAGATCTTATTTTCTACTAATTTAATTCTTAAGTTCTTAGAATATAATAAAATTAGTCTACTTAAAAATATAATTCCTAATCCCTAGGCTTTTAAAATAATATATTTTATAGAGTTCTAGATAGTTCTAACTATATATTAGTTAACTATATTCTAATAGATTAAAACTTTAATATTCTAATCTTTTAGTAGCTAAAAATTTAAATATTTAAAGTTAATTTATTTAATAAAAGTTTTAATTAATCAGATTATAGTTATTATTTATAATAATCTATCTTATAATATAAAGTTTAGATTATTTTTAAGGAAGTTAGTAATTCAGTATATATATTTAATATTAGATATACTAAAATAATTATTTCTTAAACTAGCTCTAGCTAGTATTTAACTGGGTTCTTCCCTTTATTACCCTCTCTTAGATTATTAATTTAAGTATTTAAGATCTTATAAAAATAGAGAATTACTACTATTTATTATACTTTAAACTAGCTATAACTAGCTTAGTATAGTAGATAGGATATTTAGAGTTAGCTATAGGGTAGCTATAGTTAGATAGTTTATAGTTAAAACCTAGGTTTATAGTATCTTTACTTATATATAAGGTAATATAATTCTTAAGGCTTAATTCCTTCTATCTACTAACTATTTTTAGCCCTTTTATAGGTAACTCTATCTAATCCCTGTTTATAGTATAATAGAATTAAGCTTAGATAAAACTACTATATAAGTAATAGTAGAATTTTCTAACTAATAATATTATAATTAAAAACTAAATAGATTTATAGTTATAATATTAATATTAATTAAAAAAAAGAAATTATAATTAAGTTATATAATTAAAGCTAATAATTATAATTAATTATATATATATTTAGTATTTAATTAGGAACTTCTATATTTAATTAATTAAATAAAATTATCTAGATTATTATATAAGTTAAACTAGTTATAGAATAATAAGTTAAAGATTATAAATTTAAAAATAAAGAATAATTTAAAAATAAAAAATAGTTTTTTATTTTAAGAATAGTAAAAATTTACTACTTAAGTAGTATATAATAAATTACTCTAACTAACTATAGAAATTATATATACTCTTATTATATATAGCCTGATCTTAGAATATTACCCCTTATATATAGTAAAAACCCCTAAAAAAATATAATAATAGATAAACCTAACCCTAATACCTCAGTATAATAGTACTACCAGCTAACCCCCAGAGCTGCTCTAATAGCCTGGTTATTTATAACTTTAAAATTTCAGGCCCGGTGTACAGGGATATATACGCAGGGCTGATAGAAGTAGTAGAAGGTCTGCCCGGTATATTGCTAGGTCTCAACAACGGTTTTATCTCTCCCATGTCGGGAGTTCCAGATTTTGTCGTCCGTATAGGTGAAATTCGATATCCCTACACCATTACAAGCAAGGACGAGAAGCTGCCGGTGGCGGTCAGGATTATGGCAGCCAAAGGATGTGACGCCATGCTACTAGATCTCATTAATGAGCTGGCGGATAAGGACATAATTCCGAAGATTGCACCAGGAAACAGCCTTGAAGGAGGCAAAATCTATATTTAAAGGCAACGCACTGTCGAGACGGGAGCCGCATTGCAATGTGCTATTCGGGGTACAGAAACAGGCTACCATCGGTTAATGTCAAATAACTGTTAGCTAGTAAATAAATTATGGATCTAATTATCCAGTCTTTAAGGGAGTGACTTATGTGGACTGCCGACTCATGACGCATGCTCTAGGCCTCGACTAAATGACGGCGGTGCTAATTAGTATCATTTTAGTCTTGGACATGGCTGGGGAATGTGACATGGGTCCATCATGAGCACGGGGAATATCGCCCTTGACTCTTACCACCATCACTGGCTGGTCCACTTACCTGATTCATTTGCCGATATTCCGCTCGACTTAAATAAACCTTTGATCCCAAATCTCTCAGCACAGAAACATCCCAGACGGAGAGCATTCATACCTCCACACACAACCCGACATCCCGCGACGGGCTCCAACAGCACATCAAGTACTGTCCACTTCTTCAGCACGCAGGCCTTGCCTTCACACCACAGTCGCTTGTCATCAGATAGTCCTTGGCAATGTCCTCCAGGCGACCCGCACCTCGTGGAACGGCGGCTTACCCCCGCAAAAGAGCCGTCAAGGCGTGCCAGGTTTGTCGGGCCAGGCGTACCAAGTGCGACAATGCAAAGCCCGCGTGCTCATTCTGCGTCAAAGTCGGTGCCGAGTGCGTGCAGTCTACCTCGGACATTTCGAGCTTCGATCCTGCTAGCCTCTGCATCCTTGAACGCCTCAACGAGATTGGCACCGCTATCGACCGGTGCCAGATGACGCTGGAAAATTCCTCACATGTCCCATTACCACATTATGCAAGCATATCCACAACTGGGGCCTCCGTTCCGGATGCATCTGCCCAATCGACTGGTCCCAGGCCAGAAGGAAAGGTCAATCACAAACTTGTTCTCCCACAATCGATCCAGTCGATTCTGGCCTGGCAATGCTTCCATCTGGAACCGTCCTACATACTCCAGCCCATGGATGAGACGTTAGACCAACAACAATCTTCCCCGACTGTGTTGGCAATCGACATGATGAATCCACTGCATACCAATGTTTTACTAGACGCCTTCTTCAATCATGTCCATGTGAAAAATCCTGTTCTAGATGAGCGAGAAACTCGGCGCATAATCACTTCTCTGTTCGTCCACGGCTTAGATTGGTCGTCTAATTCATGCCTAGCCATGCTTGTTTGTGCCCTAGGGTCCGTGACGAAGTCCTTCGAAAGTGGCGAAACAGTTGATACAGCGTCATCGGATTATATATCGGGCCAATGTTTTTTCGCTGCCGCCCAGAAACGGTTTGGTGTTGTCATTGGTTCCGGCTCTCTTCTGGAAAGCCAATGCTTCTTTCTCGCAGGGGTCTATATGATGTCCATTTTCAAGCGCGCTACTGCCTGGAGGTTTTTCCTCAATGCTTTAGCCTGCTGTCAAAATTTCAACTTCATTAGATCACCTTGTGGCACAGCCCAGTCCTCGTCCAGTCCTTCGTCGCATGACTACTCAGTCCCTACTCTAGAGCAAGCGGTATATTGGTCGTCTTGGAAAGCAGAACAAGAAATGAGGCTAGAGCTTGAGCCTGTGGATTTTATGTCCACGGCCAAAGAAATAGGCCTGTATCCGACATTCTTCCCTACTCCACCCATGTCACATGAATTGGGAGATGCAAATACACAAGATGATATTGCGCAGCATAGCAATCTTGCGTGGTTCTACTTCTTGTCAGAGATATCAGTCAGGCGCTTATCCTTTTGTGTTATCAATCAATTCTTAGATCTCCAGTCTGCCAGTGGAGATGACTTTGTCGGGAAGGCGGCCGCAACAATATCCGAACAGGTAGCCCGAGCCAAGGAGTGGGTTACGAATCTTCCTGGCATTTTATCAATCGAGGATTCACCAGAGAAAGATGACATCTGCCGGTTCATCCTCCGCGGCCAACTTCTTGATCTTTATGAGATAATTTACTGGCCTTTCGTATATACCGCCATCAATGATTCAAGAGACAGCTCTCCTGCCACACCCTCACCTTCTTCCATTCTTTTCAAAGAAGCTGCACAGACCGGTCTTGAGAAGCATGTTGAGAGACTTGTCGTCAATAGACCGGGGTTCTACCACCGACATCATGGTACACCGCGTCTCATTCGTACATGCACTCGGAGTGCACTGGTCTTAATGGCGGCGGCACTCCAGGCAAAGAACTGCATCTTGAGTGGTTCCACTCCCTCTTTGCAGCTGCCAGTTGGATGGAGAGAAGCTGTCCTTGCTGCTGTAGAGCTTAATAGGTTTTGGTCTGCTGAGTCATCCGATAGCCAATTTTTACTTCAAGCTCTTGAAGCAGTTTTGACCTTGGTTGGGCCTCTTGACAATGAGATTGAGCATTACCATGGTTATACTTCTTGACAATGTCCTCGCTTACCAATGCTGAAAACATTCGAAGACCCTGAGGATAAACAGCTGACGATACTCCGCGACAGACGGGGGCCGACCCGCATTGTGACAGGGTTGTGGGTTACATTCGAGATTCACCCTCTGCACTTTGATGGAATCGTTGCGGGGGAATTCGATATGGGTGCCAGTCAAGCTCACAGGACCGATAAAAAATGGAGGACAGAAATGAATAGAGAAAAATCCACTCTACATAGTCGTATGGCCATAAACTGAAATAACTCCAATGGCTTAAAATAATAATCTTCGCATCGCGTCTAACTAGCGGAATTTGGCCGATACTGGAGTCTTCAATTGTACACTGCATGTTGTTTTATAGTAATATGTAGAATAAATATTACAACATTTATATATCTCTGCATTCTACTATATCTAATGTAGATATATAGTTTCCAATTTTTAATTACTAAAAAGGAGTAAGGATGAAGGAATTCAGAGGTTTATCATACAGCTATAGGGTAGGAGTCTTGAGGCTGACCAGGCCGACTGACGATATTGCATTTTTTATTAGCTAGCGAATGGGAATGATTCATTGCGAACGAAAGTGAGTATTATGAGAACAGAATGAACATTGAAACATGGCCCAAACCCTTGTTTTATTTTTTTTCAATATCAGTGGGAATTGTGCTCAAGGTCAAACTAGCTCGACCCATTGGTATGGACTTGGACGACAGTACTATACATTTGACTTCACCAGGTTCTCCTTTCTCATTGCCCAGGTTGACGGTGAAGGCTTCCTATATTCTGACACTTCCTCCTGCAATATCAAGATCCCCTGTCCTGGAGGGTCGACTTGTCGAGTCCAGGGCCGTCTACAGTCTCGACCTCCATAATCTTGCATTCTGAAAACTTGGCAACCACAGAGGAATCCTTAACAATCTGGTCGCCGAACAACTTTTGTAATAAGAAGGAGAATCAGCTTACAGCCTGTGTTTGAACTGTCCGACTATTTGCAGGTCAGAGTACGTACCTCCTCCATTTGTTCTAATGACCTTCCGCTCGTCTCAGGATAATAGACGTAAATAAGAACAGCGTACAATAGGTTAGTTACAACAAAAAAGAAGAAAAATTTCCAACCTTGCTGGTCCATGCCGATGGGAGTAATCTGATTGAAGATAACATTCCCAAGCCAATTCGCTAGGCTGGACATAGAATAACCAATCTATGTTGGTTTATTGTTAGCCTAGGTGAGTTACGCAAAATCACATGGCTGACATACTGAACGAATCTGCATAGGGAGAATCTCCGCTGGATATACCCAACTCAGTATTCCCCATGTGTAGCTGTAAAAGATGGAAAACACAAAGAGCATGGCAATTCCAGCCCCCGCCGCGTGTTTATTTGATGCAACACCATCAGTTACCGGAAACGCTCCTGTCAAGGACGCGAGCACAGCGAGAGCAGCAGCCTGAATAAGGCTTGCTAGAATTAGAGGCCTCTTCCGAGTCATTTTGTCAATGAAGATCAACCCAATAGCGCAGACCGTGGGGCCACAGCAGCCATAAATTCCAGTAAGCAAAAGGGTTTGCCGACCGGAGAATCCAAGTGCGTTAATGAAGGTAGTCATATAGTAGTTGATAGCCTAAAGAGAATGGTCTTGTTAGTAAAGTGCCTTATGCGTGATTTGTAAAATGGTGGTTGAACAGACGTTTATCCCAGTCAAGATGACTCCGATCCATATCCCAGATCCCAGAATGATTCGCTTCCTCCAAGAAGGCTTCCGGAACACTTCTTTATAGCTTCTGACAGTCATTGCTTTCTCTGCATTTATCTGGTCGACGATTTCCCGAAACTCTGCTTCAATCGACTCGCCAGTTGCCTCATTCCCGTGCATACGTTTGATCAGCCGGAATGCCCCATCTTCTCTACCTTGGTCGATAAGCCAACGGGGCGATTCTGCCAGAAACATGACCCCTATAAAGAGGATGATACCAGGAAGCACCTGCAAGGGATTTTATGTTAGTAAATCCTAGAGTTCTCATATCTCAGAACAATCTTCCTACTTGAATAGCCAGTGGGAGCCTCCATTGCATTGAAGTTGTGGCAAAGCTGCAGCCATAACCGATCCCTGGATTACCATCAGCTAAGAACCATTTGCAGCAATAGACATGATGAAGGCCAGCTTACAGTTTGCCGATAAATACCCAAAGCTAAGCATCTGTTGTTGAATCCCCACGATGAGTCCTCGCCAGGCTGGAGGCGCTATCTCGGTCTGTACAAAGTTGTCAGTGAACTAAAACTCGATTGGTGGCACCTCCCCTAACCTGATAAACTGGGACAGTCATCGTTAGCGACCCAATTCCAAAGCCAATGACAAGACGCCCAATGATCATCATGGCCACATGCTCAGCTCCGCCTTGTAGGGCACCGCCAATCTAAAATATGGCGTTATTAAAACGATGGATGCAATATCTGCGACCTATCTCACTAACCACAATGAAGATACACCGAAAGACATTGCTTTTCGTCTACCCCATGTATCGGACAGATTTCCTGCAAGCAAGCATCCGAAGAAGGCACCGCCCTGGAGAATGGAAACAATGGTGCCTCGGATCGAGGCCGATGCCTGGAACTTCTCGATGAAAAGCTCCTGAGCAATGGTGGTAGTAATGATACCACTGTCATAGCCGAAGAGGTACCCAGACACTCCGGCCATGACGGAGCAAAAGATTATGTAACCCAATGCCATAGCGAAAAGCGTACAAATGACAAAAAAGTGTAACTAATGAAAGCTAATGGGGAAATTGTGGGTTGTATTGTCTTCTCAGCATCGCAGATTATCTGGGCCGGCCTTTTAACTTGGGAAATTACGGAGAGTCTCTGGCCTGGGGAACAGACAAATCGGCAGATAGGAAGCCATCGGAGGAGCCGCCTAGCGAAATTGTGTATAGGCGGTCGAATCAAGAGAGTGGCAGACTGTCGCGTGTCCATCTTTGACTAGGGTAAGGCTCCCCCAGCATCGTGAATTATCGCGGAGTGTCGCAAATTGAGTTTTTGCAATTCGGCAGAACTTGCGATTATGCCATTATCTTCCGATTATTGGCAAGATGTGGAAACCTATTAAACAAGATCTCATGTTTCTTATTCGTTGTAGTAAGAGCACGCAGATAGTTTCTTCACTGTTGGTTGCACTCAATCACCCACAACGGAACTACCCACAAGGAAACTACCGACACGATGCCTAGTCTAGTGCAAGTTCAGACTCCGACGTTCGAACACCATCATTCTGGGTTAGGCGTTGACTCTAGCAACCCTCGTATCTCCTGGAGATTCTCTTGTCGAGATGAAAATACCCGAGGCTGGCGACAATCTGGCTATGAGATCGAGATCCTGCGTCAGGGCCAAGCAGCAGCTCAAACCTACAGAGAAGATGGAGACCAGTCCGTCCTTGTCTTGTGGCCAGACAGCCCCTTGGATTCAAGAGAGCGTGCGCTTGTTAGGGCGCGCGCTCTTGGAACTACAACCGGCCAGGAGCACGATACCGGTGCGCAATACACTGACTGGTCCCCTTGGGCAGCTGTTGAGTGTGCCCTTTTGAGCCGCGACGACTGGTCAGCTACGCCGATTGCCATGATTGAAGCACCTCGAGCAGATGAGTCTTTTCGTCCTATCTTGTTCCGGAAGAGTTTCGGAATACCCTTGGAGCAAGTGGCTATCTCATCGGCGAGACTGTATATCACTGCATATGGAGTGTATAACGCATACCTCAATGGGAAAAAAGTTGGCAACGAGTTCATGAGCCCTGGATGGACCAGCTATAAGCATCGGCACAACTACCAGGTATTCGATGTAACGAGCTTTGTGCATCAAGGCCCGAATAACGTTATTGGAGTCGAGGCTGCTGAAGGATGGTATGTCGGGCGTCTCGGATTTGATGGTGGCGTACGCCATATATATGGTGACAAAATCGCCATCATGGCTCAACTCGAGGTCACTTTCGAGGACGGAAAGCGTTTCACGCAGGTAACTGATGACACCTGGAAATGCCACTCGAGTGATCTCGTCAGCAGTGAGTTATACGATGGCGAGACTCTTGATATGAGCCAGGAGATCAGTGGGTGGATGGAGAGTGAAGACTTCAAGGACAACGACTGGATCCAGCCGGAGACTCTCAGCTTTCCTACTGCACAGCTTGTCTCTCCAAGCGCCCCTCCTGTGAGGATGACCCAGCAAATATCGCCTGTGGATATTTTCAAGACACCGTCTGGCAAAACAATCATCGACTTTGGCCAAAATCTCGTCGGGCACCTTTTGGTCCCTGCCCTCACGAGACCATCAGGCCACAGCATATCGTTCATTCATGCCGAAGTCATGGAACACGGTGAGCTCGGGACCCGTCCTCTTCGAATCGCAAAATGCACCGACAAAATCATCTTCGGCGGTCGAGAATTGCGTGACTGGTCACCCAGATTTACTTTTCACGGATTTCGCTATGTGCAAGTGGAAGGCTGGAGCACAGTTGATATGTCTGAGCCACTCACTAAAGAGAGTATCAAAGCATTAGTTATGCACAGCGATTTGAAAAAGACGGGGATATTTCACTCCTCACATTCTCTGGTGAACAAATTATACGAGAATATTTGCTGGAGTATGCGCGGGAACTTTCTATCTATTCCCACAGATTGTCCGCAGCGTGACGAACGACTCGGATGGACGGCTGATATACAAATCTTTGGCCCCTCTGCAACATTTCTATACAGGTCCGTAGGAATGCTGAAAGACTGGCTCAAAGACGTAGCCGCTGAGCAATTTGCTGCAGGCGGTGTTCCTCCTTTTGTTGTCCCAAATTTGATCGATTATGCCTGGGTCCCGAATCCTCAAGCGATATGGGACGATGTTGTGGTGTTACTTCCCTGGACGCTGTACCTAGCATCTGGAGATGGAGAGATCTTACGAGAGCAGTACTCGAGTATGACCACATGGGTGGATAAGGGCATCCTCCGTGGCCCTGACGGGTTGTGGAACACGAATCACTGGCAATGTGGAGATTGGCTTGACCCTAAGGCGCCCCCAATCGAACCTGGAGACTCAAGAACAGACGGAGTTTTGATAGCCGATGCTTACTTGCTAAGGGTAACCTCTGTCCTTGGTCAAATAGCCTCCATACTTGGTAAGAGCCAAGACGCCAAGCGCTACCAAGATGACTTTGCCAGGCTCAAAGCTCAATTCCATCATAAGCACGTAACGCCTTCGGGCATTATCAGCAGCGATTCACAGACTGCCTTTGCTCTCGCCATTGTCTGGGATCTATACGACAATCCGGAGCAGTTACAGACGGCATCTGAACGCCTTGTTCGGCTTGTCAAGCTGGACAAGTTCAAGGTTGCCACTGGTTTTGCCGGAACCCCAGTCATCACGCACGCCCTCACAGCCACCGGAAATACCCAGCTAGCGTATCGTATGCTTCTTGAGAAAAATTGCCCCTCCTGGATGTACCCCATAACCATGGGGGCAACTACGACGTGGGAGCGGTGGGACTCTATGCTGCCTGACGAGACTATCAACCCTGGTGAAATGACCAGCTTCAATCACTATGCCCTTGGATCAGTGGTGAACTGGCTACAGGAGACTGTGGGCGGTATCAAAGCTGCCAGTCCGGGCTGGAAACAAATACAGTTCAAACCGCAGCCCGGAGGCACCTTGAAACATGCAGAAGCGTCTTTCGAGAGCCCCTATGGCAGAGTTGAGTGCAAGTGGGTTATTGCAAAAAATGACCATGGTGAAGTTGTCAACGTGTCGGTGACAGTGCCACCGAACTCAGAAGGCATAGTATACCTCCCTACAAATGATAGTAACGCGAGTTCTATTCAGATTGGCTCAGGGTCCTACCAATTCTCATGCCCATATCAGGCTGGAGAGTGGCCATTCGAAGCCGTCACCCCGTTTATGCGATATTGTGATGATGGTGAGGTAGTCTAAGGGTGGTTTGTAGTTGAATGGTGTGCATGTTGTGAGACTGGTAGCCTTGATGAAGGTGGTTGAATTAGGGAAGAGGGCTGGCTCCACTGTGGTTTATTGTCCTCGTCGATATCGAGTACAGGTCGACCTCTCGTTTCGGCACTGGCTTATGGGGAAATCTGGGACAAAGTGAAAAACTGCAGTTTGATAGCGTCTCGCACATAACATGCAGTCCTCTAAATTGGAAGTAACAGGCATCCAAGGGTGAAGCCTACAATCAATGCCACGAGACGTGTAATGAGCGTTAGGGATGATCAGTTCAGTTCGATCACTGCCAAACGAGAGATTTATAGGGATCAGCTGCTAAACCCGTTCGATTCCATTTCGGACTCAACGACTCCATCGTCTACATCACCTTGTACGGCTCTAGTTTTAGTAATGATACGATTTGATCTGGACTTTGCTCTGTATAACAGATGAAGAAGTGAAAGGGAGGGAAAAAACAAGAAATCAGTTCAAATTGGTGACATTCCAATATAGGTTTCATGTTCCAGATTCTGGGTGGATTAGTGGCCCTTATTGTCATAGCTGGTAAAAACCAGTGGTGTAATGCCATTGCCATCCGGCTTCCGATTGTAAAACCCAGGGGTTTGAGCGAGTAATTAGGCGCCAAAAAGCGGTACGGCGTGGGTGACATCCTTGCCTGTCCTGATTGGCTCGCGAAGTGCCGGATCGGCTAAGTATAACACGACTTGACTTGTGACATTCAGCTCAGCGGAGTGCCGGAAGCCAAACCAGAAGCAGCAGGGTTAGTATCACATAACGTGTCTGGCCAATGACCACGCCGTACATCCTCCCCGAGGCACTCGACTGACGTGGGGTAGGTCTTTTCCACAATTGTAGGTACGTAGAGTTGAAGTCTAGATTCTTGGTCCCCATGGGGTCACCTTGTTTGCGGCTAGGCAATTCCCTTCAGCAAGGCCTGTCTCCCAGTCACCCGCCGGGGCTACACCCCAAAATCTGCTCGTTCGATAACTTCCAATAATGCTAGCAGCTAGAAACAAGGCTCCTTTGCGTGTGCACGGCCTCTACGCGCCATCCACGGCGGTGCCACCCTGCCAGCTTATGACTATAAATCAACACTCCCCGCCATCCATCTTGGTTGATGCCCTGTCTCATCTCGCATGGCCTCGTTCCAAACTCTTCTGACTCCACATCTCTCATTGGATTGTATTGTCCCATCATGGCTCGCGCACTTGTCCTTTTCTGCGCCGCTTTCGCTGCCCTTGGCGGTTTCCTTTTCGGATACGACTCAGGTATCATCTCGTCGACCATCTCCCAACCCGAGTTTATCAAGTTTTTCGAAGCTCCCACAGATGCCCAGACTGGTGGTATCGTGTCGGCTTTCCAAGGTGTGTGTGGCTGTTATTTTTGATTTTGTTTTCTGTCCCCTTCAGAGGACTCCTGTACCACGCGAACGGATGAGTACTAACAAGAACATGTATATAGGTGGTGCCATCGTCGGTTGTCTCACTATTACCGGTGCAGGCGATCGGTTTGGGAGAAGGCACCTCATCCTAATCGCATCTCTTCTCGCTACCTTGGGAGCCGCCCTTCAAGGCGGAGCTGTCTCCATTGGCATGCTCATTGCTGGCCGACTGTTCGCCGGAATTGCTGTAGGCCAGCTCAGCAGCACGGTGCCTATTTACTGCGTGCGCAATCCCCTCCCGTTCATTTTTCTCTTCTTTTTCACTTACGTGTTCCTGAACATGCCACAGGCCGAGATTGCACCTCCTAAAATTCGCGGCATGTTGAGCGGTCTACTCCAATGGATGTTGTCGTGGGGTTTCTTCGCCGCGCAATGGATTGGATACGGCTGCACACACTCTTCATCTTCATTCCAGTGTATGTTGAGAGTCGCTCGCTACGAGAGCCGAGCTAACAGACGGCTTAGGGCGTTTCCCACTGGCTTTCCAAGCTGTGCCTTCGCTGATCCTCGCGTGCGGCATCATGTTTGTCCCCGAATCTCCCCGCTGGCTGATGGAGAAGGACCGGGGCGAGGAAGCCAAGGCGAACCTACGACGTCTGCACTATGACGGAGAGAATGACGACTTCATTGAGATGGAGTGCAGCGAGATTTCCGAGTCCATTAAGACTGATGCCCAGAATAAATCATACTCCTGGAAGCAGATTCTAGTCAATCCGTCATGGAGACGCAGGCTTATCCTCGGGTGTGGTGTGCAGGCATTCGGCCAGCTGTCGGGTATCAATGGTAATACTTTGGCCTTTTCTCTTCTTCTTTCTATCCATTCATCATGATCACAAGGCTGACTCTGCGCAAAGTGATCAACTACTACGGCCCACGAATCTACGAGTCTCTTGGTATCGATACCCAGACATCTCTGATGATTACCGGCATCAACGGCACGACAGGAATTATCGAGAATACTATAGTTTTGTTGCTCATTGATAGACTTGGTCGAGTGTGGCCCTTGGCGACTGGTGCATTTGGCATGTTCAGTTGCATGTTGATCAACGCCGTCCTGAACAAGCAGTTCCCTGCAGGTGCAGCCGATCCCAATGCCAATGCACTCAGGGCCATGGTTGCCATGAATTTCGTCTTCCAGCTGGCCTTCCAGCCCCTCGGCAACGTCTCGTGGATTTACCCCGCCGAAATCTTCCCTACCGAGATTCGAGCTTTAGGCGCCTCCATGTCTGCGCTGTCCAACTGGGTACGGTGTTCCCGAAGTTCCCAACATTAGAAATAAAGTGTCTAACTCGTAACCAAAGTGCCTGAACTTGCTCTTTGCTCAGTGTAGTCCCATCGCACTAGGCCAGATCGGATTCAACTACTTCTACTTCTTCGCCGCAACAAATTTGATCTCGGCCGTCTGTTATCTGCTGTTCTACCCCGAGACAAAAGGTAAGTATCCACCGATAATCAGAATGGAGTGTCAATCTTGGCTAACTTATGAATGGTAGGACGCACTTTGGAACAAATGGATGCATTGTTTGAGTCTCATGGAGGAATTTTCAAGCGCACCGAAGTTGCCGGTGGCAACTCTGAGAACGAGATCAAAACTGCCATCTCTCACGAGGAGAAGATATAAGCAATGGGAGAGATGAAAAGGAAGAAGTAGATTGTAAAGCCTTCTTCTTGCCCTGCTCATACCGCCTCCTGTTGACGACTCACTGTGACAGAGACCCCAAGTCAACGGGCAGCGTCTGAATGGGAAATTGAACCAGGTCCTTGTCATAAGGTACACTTTTAACCTCCTGTAACTCTAGGTCAAAGACTGTATTTTAACACCAATATATGTACACCTGTAGTATTTATCCTTGCGTGTTTTCTCCCTCTCATCGGGATTTGGTGCCCAGAGACTCCCAAAGCATTTGTAGACTGACTTATAATGTCTAGTAATGGCGGGGATTCCGATGAGGGCATCTTATTCTGCCACTGCCGCTGTTTTTCTTGCTCGGTCCCTTTAAATGAGACTCGATGAATTTGAAAGATTATCCCATAAGAGAGTGTATTTGTGAGTCTGCAGCGCGTGAACGGGTCACTATTACCGTCTTTTATTTAAACACTCCGGGCAAGGTTTGTAGAGTATCAAGATTTTTGCTGATTTGCAAATTTCATGAAGCGAACCCGAAAATTCCGTTCGACTTCCTTGGAGTCTATCTCTTGTTCTCTCTTCTCGTTTCTCCTTATTCGCTTCGCGCAATTGCTAATGAATGGGAGATATCATTCTGCATGAACGAGAAAACTTAATGTCGTGGGTATGAAAAATTCTTATAACTATATATATATATCTTCAAGTATGTGGAGTTGTGTGCTTCATAGAGATACTGGGTAGGCAGTGCTTTCAATAGCCTCAGGGTAGACCAGATTACACTGCTTTCGCACTTCATCCATAACTTTCATGACGGATATAGTCTCCTGCCAGCCCAGGAGACTACCCTCGAGTCGGCCCTCAATCACCGCCAAGGCTGCTTCATCAGCCTCCCAGAACATGCCTTGGCCTTCGCCCTCGGGATTCACTGAGTCCCCAAAGCCATTGAACCAGCCGCTTCCCTTGCCGGGACCCGGTTTTGGCCAATCCTTTTCCTCTGTATGTCCATCTGCCAAGACCAATCTTGACCGCGTCGGGTTGTGGGGGCATGAGAATAGCTGAATCTCGCCATTACGGCCTTGGATGCGAACGCAGGGCGGGGGTTTGGAATCGGTGCGTAGGGAAGCCTCGATGCGCATGGAAGATGTTGAGATGGCATGGGCATCTCCACCCTCAGACTCCGACCGAGAGAATGTCAGGAGGATGGTCGTTGCTTCATCGGCAGAGTAAAGGGGAGGATACTAAGAGACGGAAACCCCCCCAAAGTTAGTAAAAAGAAATGGACGGAGGTTGTCAATGCTTTGATTAGACTGCCCGCCAAGATGAACAAGAGAAAATACCTTTTTCATCGCGGCGACCACTGTAGGCTGTTGGCGCTTTTCTGTAGGTTGTGACTGATATAGGACCATGAACGGCCAGGTCAGGCTGTAGATACCCAGGTCGAGCAATGCGCCCCCGGCAGTGTTGGGATTCACCATCCTGTGGCTGCCATCCTTGAAGGAGTTTTCTGGATCCGTGGCCACGCTGCAATCGGTAATGACCCTCTCGATGACGCCGAGCTTCCCAGATGCGACAGTCTCGCGAACGTAGTTACTAAGAGGGAAGTATCTGGTCCACATGGCCTCCATTAACAGGCACCCCTTCTGCTTTGCCAAGTCGACGAGGATCTTGGCCTGGGCTGCGTTGACGGTGAAAGCTTTCTCACACAGCACATTCTTACCCGCCTCAAGACATAGCCTTACATTCTGATAGTGGTGCGAGTGTGGTGTGGCGATGTACACAATGTCAACGTTTGGGTCGTTGGTTAACTCCTCGTACGACCCGTAGCCCTTGGCAGAGGGATCGGCGCCGACCTCTTGGAGGAACGACTGCGCTCGAGATACCGACGAGGATGAGGCGGCAGCGGTAACGGTGTGGGCAATGTTGCTGATGCCACGCGTCTTGGGGTCAACCAGGAGATCCTTGGTGCTGTACACGCTGGTTAGGCTTCGGTGCAATGGACACTCGCTGCCAAAGCTTACTTACAATGTCTTTGCAATGGCTCCCGTGGCCAGGATTCCCCAGCGAATGACTCTTGGGGTTGTCATTGTGGAAATTTTCAGAAGTTTTGCTCCTTTTTTTCTATGCTTTTACCCTCTTTTTTTGGGATTTGTTTTAATGAGACAAGGAGAAGCTTCGCTTGGCAGTTGAGCTGTGAACTTCTACCAAGTTTGAGCATTGGATTTCCAGTCAGATCCTGTCACGCTCATATATCTACTCCAGATAGCTGCGCACGAGTTGGGATGGTTAGCGAGGTATCCCGAGTCTCCGCGCTCACTAGACGCAACATGGATAAATTCTGCATGGGTCGCTTCCGATGTTCCGCGCCACTACCGAATGTGTTTGACCTGACCATGGGGTCAAAAGGAGGGGCTGTAGTTTAGGCAAATTGGAACTCTGGGTTCTGCTCCCTCCCGAGACTCCGCGTGCCAGCCCCATATATCGACTGATTCTACAATTACGAGTACCGCACACCCAAGTTTAGCAAATAGACACTGAGGTATCATGTACATATATTAGTCATAGTAGCCCATAAAAAGCTGTATAAAAATAGAGTAGATGCTTCTGGAAGCATTTTCTAGACTCAAAATAAAATAAAAAATGCAAAATAAATAGATTTTTATTATTTATAAGCTATAAAGGAGGCTATTCTTCTTCTCAAAACATTAACAATTATTCTCATAATAAATGTACCTAGAAAAAAGTTGTATACCTAGGTAAGGTAGATAGATGTACTAAGCTAGTCGGGTAAAGTAGTGGTGGGATAAGTTTTCCAGGGGTAGGGTGTAGATCGCCCTGTCGCTTAGTATAAGAAAGTCGGGAACTTTCTTCGTTGCCGGAGGCCTTCTACGCCAGCTCTCAGCTTCTCATATTCATCTGTCAAATCTGTGCAAGCCCTCCTGCTCACATAAGGTACAAGAGATTTCACACCATGTCTGCTAGCACCACACACCCTCCTTGCTCGCTCCTGAGGACTTCAGGTTGCGATATTGTCAATGCCGCTGGCGAGAAGGTGGTCCTTAAGGGCTCAGCTTTGGGAGGCATGCTGAACATGGAGAATTTCATTACCGGATATTCTGGCCACGAGTTCGAACATCGTGCTGCGTTGGCTGAGGTTCTTGGGAGGGAGAAGGCCGATTTCTTCTTCAATCGCATGATCCATCACTTCTTTACTGAAACGGATGCCGAACTGTTTGCCTCTCTAGGCCTCAACTGTATGAGGATCCCTTTCAACTATCGTCATTTCTTTGACGACGATAAGCCAGACGTGATTAAAGACACTGGGTTTGCGCTGCTCGACAGAATCATCCAGATCTGTGCCAAGAAGAACATCTACGTCGTTCTTGACCTGCACACAGCCCCTGGTGGGCAGAACCAAGACTGGCACTGCGACTCCGGTCTATCGAGAGCGGTCTTCTGGGAGTTTCGGGACCTGCAGGATCGCGTAGTCAACCTCTGGATTGCCATTGCGAAGCGCTACGTCGGCAATCCGGTGATTGCCGGCTACAACCTGCTCAACGAACCCGCCGACCCCGAGCACATGCGACTGTTGGACTTCTACGACCGACTCGAGAAAGCTGTACGATCGGTTGATCCCGACCACATGCTCTTCCTTGATGGCAACACGTATGCAATGGACTTCTCGCGCTTCCCTGTCGACAAGCCCCTGCCAAACGCTGTGTATGCTTGCCACGACTATAGCAGCATGGGATTCCCTACTGGGGAGCCCTATGAGGGAACCCAGGCCCAAAAAGCCAAACTGCGTTCCAGCTTTGCGCGAAAGATGGCTTTCATGAAGGAGGCCGGAGTCCCGTGTTGGAACGGCGAGTTTGGACCGGTATATGCGGACCCTAGCAGCGATCCAAATGCCACTGCCACCAATGAAAAGAGAATTGCCCTCTTGCAAGAACAACTCCAGGTCTACCGAGAAGCCGGTGGGGTCAGCTGGTCCATCTGGGTCTGGAAGGATGTCGGCTACCAAGGGATGGTGTACCTGAACCCGGAGAGCCCGTACATGAAACTCATTAACCCTTTCATTAAGAAGAAACAGGAGCTGGGCGCTGACTTTTGGGGCAACGTCAACAAGGATGGCGTCAAGGACGTATACGAGCCCTTCATGCAAGCAATGAAAAAGATGGTTCCCGAGCACCTCCACAAGCGAAAATACCCCAATGTTTGGACCTTTGAACGCCAGTTCGAGAGAGTCATTCGGGAGTGCCTCTTGAGCGAGTACCTAGGACTGGAAATGGCCGAGCTTTTCCAGGGCAAGTCGATGGAGGAGCTCGAGGAGCTAGCAGCCAGTTTCCGATCCGAGAACTGCATTACACGGGACACCCTGAATGCGGTGCTTAGAGACGACGTGGTCCGAGAGCGTATGCAATCATGATTTAGATAAAAGGGGTATTTTAGGACAATTTGTAACCACTTTCCACCACACCAGCTAAACTTCTAGTTTAGAATATGACTACGCCCAAAACGATTATGTAAATACGCCGTCGGGGACTTACTGCTGGAAAAGAAATAATCCCCCTGTTTCCATTTCCCAGGTGCAATATTGTAGGTAGCATTATAGCTAGACTTCGGCATCACGTACCCATGGGTAAAATAATTATAGGTGCCTAAAATCTAAAACGGGTTTAAAATCAATACCTTTGATTACCTAAATCGTAAAACTAAATATAATTTATTATTAATTATTATCAATAAATAATAATAAATACTATAATTTATAACTTTATTTTTAATTAAAGCTATATAACTAAATTTATATAAATAAATATAAATTATTATATTTTTTTTAAGGGTTTTTACTATATATAAGAGGTAATATCCTAAGATCAGGCTATATATAATATAATCTATATAATTAGTTTTTAACTAAGTTCTAATCTATATCTAACCTTTAACTCTATTTTTTTTTACTTTTTATTATATAGCTAGTTAAGATATAGATAATAATAACTCTAAAAACTCTAAGAAGGGCTTATTAAGTATATAACTTAGCTATAGACCCTAAAGGGGGATACTTATTATCTATAATTAACTATAATACCTCTCTAAGCTTATTATTACTAACTATCTCTCCTTATAACTACTTATTACTAACTACCTCTTATAATAATAATAATAAATACCTCTAATATAATTATCCTCTATAGCTAGAACTTAATTATTATAAGTAACTAGGTCCTTATATATATAATAGTAGTTATTAATAATAACTATTAGAATCTCTTTTTAGATATTAATTATTTAAGCCTATACTCTATTATAGACTTACTTATAGTAATAAAGCTGCTCTCTTATATATAGGCCCAGCCTGGATTAAAATAATAGTTACTTCTAGTACTAGCTGGTATAAATTATAACTTATAGTTATATCTGCTAGGACTATTACTCTATCTTATAGCTAGTAAGGGTATAGAGATAGATCTAACTTTTAATAATATACTTATAGAGAACTATAATAATATTCCTCTAATACTTAATAATTATTATAACCTAAAGTACTATATATAGTACTAGTAGGTAATATACTAACTTAAATTAATCTAGACTAAGGTAGTTCTTTAAGTTAAATAAATATCTAATTTAATTAGTATTATTAAATAGAAGAGAATTAAATAGAATAGAATTATTAGAAAGTTTATTAGATAGAAAAGTTAAATTAAATAAAATTAATTTAATAGTATTTAGAATTATAGTAGATTAATTAGTTATTATTATAGAATCTTTAAAAGAAGAGTAATAGCTAATTATAAAAATTACTATATACTATTTTTAAAACTAAGTCTGGAATTATATATTAAATAAATTATTATATATTAATAATCTACTATAAAATCTATTTTAAAAACTCTCTAGATTTTAAAGATAATATTAGATATATTAATTTTAGAATAGGATTTTTTTAACTATCTAGAACAACCCTTTTTTTTAAAACAGATAGAAATAGACATCTAGAATAACTTGCTTCTTATAAGAATAGTAGATATATCCCTACGTGTTTAAATTTCCCAACAGGTATGCCGAAGTCTAATTCACACACACACACTTGTGATACACACTGCGGAATCCATCCACACTAGATTAGGCTAAACGTGATAAGTAGCAGACAAGGGATGAATGCCTTGAGCACAGTGTGCATTTAGGAGCGAAATCTAACATGCACACTGGTTTATGATCCCAAATCAGACTAGCTCTCTGGAAGATACATAAAGTTATTTTCGAACCTTCGGGGGGCCCTCGTTTTCTTCTTGATGGGCTTTCTCGATCCCAGCTACACGGCCATTCCGGCACTCCGCGCACATATTTATGCTCCACTGCGTCGTCTCTTTGATCGCTGAATCACAGGCAGATAGATAGATGTCTGGATCGATTGCCAACAGTGCCGTAAGGCGGCCACTGGGCTATCCCCGCAAAAGGGCCCTCGCCGCCTGCCAGCTGTGCCGGACTCGCCGCACCAAGTGTGACAACCTCAAGCCGGCTTGTTCAAGCTGCCAGAAGCTGGGCGTCGAATGCACCCTGGCCGCTGCCGACTACTCGAGCTTCGACGCCGCAAGCCTGCAGATTCTCGACCGGCTCAGCAACCTGGAAACCCTTGTACGGTCGCTCTCCCTGAACCCGGCCGAGCGCCTTCAACAGCGTCAGCCGGGCCCTGAGCCACCACCGCTGCCGCCTCCAGAAGAAGAAGAAGGGTTAGAGATACGTTTATGCACCATTCTGCCCCCCGCTCTGGATGTTCTGCTCCATCTTTCCATTTTTGACGAGCTGCCTCCGTCGCCTACGGAGCGCGAACGCATCAGCCCGGCCCAGGTCAACAGCAAACCCCCGCAGGCGCAGCTATCGATGCTCTCACACAGCGCGGCCACAATCACGGACACGCCTCAGCAAATGAACGGGCTGCTCAATTGCTACTTCCAGTACGTGCACGTCAAGAACCCCATTCTCTCGGAGCGCCGAGTGCAGAGAACGCTGTCTTCGCTGGTCCTGAATGGCATCGACTGGAGTCCACCTTCGTGCCTCGCCTTGCTCATCTGCGCCCTCGGGTGTCTCTCGGGGCCCTTTGGCCCTGAATCCCCTCTCCCCGGCTCGTCGGCATATTCGACGGCTCAGGCGTACTTTGCGGCAGCTGAGAGGAGACTGGGCTCGCTCCTTGCCTCCGAGGACATCATGTCTGCGCAGTGTCTGTTCCTCGCTGGCGTTTATTCCATGACCATCTTCAGGCCCCGGCTCGCCTGGAAGTTCTTCTTGCAAGCCCTGCTCACAAGTCAGCAGCTTGCAAAGGAAGTCGTGGATGTGGCAAACGACGATCTAGACCCATTGCACGCAGCCCAGGACAGCGGACAGATTCTGGCTCTGAGACAGGCCATCCTATGGTCGTCTTGGAAGTCCGAGAGCGAGCTACGCACCGCCCTGGGTTACACAGACGCAAAACTTGACGTTGAAGGCCAGTTCCCCTATCCTTCCTTCTTCCCGACCCCGCCGCCGGCGGAGATGGCTCCCGATGATAACCACTCTGAAACCGGACCCAACAAGATCTCTTGGTACTTCTATCTCGCCGAAATTTCTCTAAAGCGGCTCACTATACGACTTGGCATCGAGATCCGTGCCTTGAAGGGACAGTCTTCATCAGACGCCATGTTCCTTCGAGCCTGGGCTAAGCAGTTTCCTCTATGGGAGAATGAAATCCGCGAATGGATCAGTTCGCTGCCTGGACCGTTGTCCTTGAGCTCGCCGACCGTGGACGATGAAATATGCCGCTTCGTTCTTCGCGGCCACGTCTTGAATGCGTTTGAGATCATCCACTGGCCGTTTACCAGCCTCGTGTTCTCAAACACTTCGGCATGCATCTCGAAGCTCGACGTCCACATTCTACAGCTTGTTCAGCACAGCGTGGGACTTCACATTGACCGAATCCGGGTCAACCGAGCCGGATTTCGTCACCGACATCACGGCACCTTCTTTCTGGTCCAGAATTGCACTCGCAGTGCTTTGGCGCTTGTAGCTTTCGCTATGAAGCACAACTCGATGCCTCTGTCAATGCAGACACCTCTCCATCTGCCAGCTGAGTGGATCGAGGAAGTTCAGAGTGTGGTTGACCTCCTGCAGTACTGGTCACCCGAGGTTCCAGCTCTGCTGGAGCATTCCTTAATCATCCAGAAGGCGCTTCGAGCTGCTGAACGGAGCACTCTGAGCCCAAAATCCTTTGGCGATCCTAGAAGTTCACAACTTGATGACGGATGTCGGCCCAGTGATGCGAGGGGCGTGGGCATCAGTGAAAACTCCTCCTAAGAACAGGGAGATATGGAATTTGTTCCTCGGGTTCCCCGATCTTGGCTTTTGCCTTGTATCATAACAATATATTTACTTAAAATATATCTATATCTCTCTGGAGTGCACGCGCTGCTATTCTATGATGGCTCGCCTCCATTCTACTGTGCGATTTGGCTGATGGGATTCGCGGGCTAGCTCAGCCCGATCAGATCGGGACCATCATCGCCTTTGCTGGGGTCGGAGCTCGCCATGCTATCATTCTGAAGCGGTTTCCCAGCCCTGAGGAAATAACATCACGTGTTATAAGGCCGATCCCTAACTCCCCATGACTACTGTTACAGTCTGACCTGCAAGCAACCGTAGGATTCCGAGGTATTTGGCTAACTAATTCTCTTAATATCTTATATTAGTCTTATTATATAAGGTATTAATAACTAAAAATATTACTTAAATAAAGTATTAATAGCTAAAAATACTAACTAAGCTATTCTTAAGGTTAAAGTATTAATAAATATAAATTCTTAACCTCTTAATTTATTATTATAATAAGCTATTTTAATAATTAAGTTTAAATAACTATTAAAAGAGAAGATTTTAAGTAAAATAATAATATTATTTATAATTCTTTAATTTAATATATAAATCTTTAATAATGAAATATTTACTTATTAAAAGTATATATAGATAAAAGAGTTTAAGCATAAAGTAAAATATAGTAATATATTATAAATTTTACTCTATATATAGAAGTATATATAAAAGCTTGCTTTTTTCTACTAATTAGATCTAGATTATTACTAAATATTAATAATCTATTAGTATATTATCCCTATATAATATAAGATTTAGTCTTAGAATTAGTATATAGTAACTTTATAATTAGCTATTATTCTTCTCTTAAAGATTCTATAGTAATAACTAACTAATCTACTATAATACTAAATACTATTAAATTAACTTTATTTAATTTAACTTTTCTATCTAATAAATTTTCTAATAATTCTATTCTATTTAATTCTCTTCTATTTAATAATATTAACTAAATTAGATATTTATTTAACTTAAAGAGCTACTTTAATCTAAATTAACTTAAGCTAATATATTATTTACTAGTACTATATATAGTATATTAGATTATAATAATTATTAAGTACTAGAGGAATATTATTATAGTTCTCTATAAGTATATTAAATATTAGATTTATCTATATATCTTTATATTAATTAGCTACTAGATAAAATAATAATTCTAGTAGATATAACTATTAGGTCTATATATAAGAGAGTAGTTTTATTATTATAAGTAAGCCTATAATAGAGTATAAATTTAAATAATTAATATCTAAAAAGAGATCCTAGTAGTTATTACTAATAATTATTATTATATATATAAGAACCTAGTTATTTATAATAACTAAGCTCTAGCTATAGGGGATAATTATATTAGAAATATCTATTATTATTATTATAAAAGATAGTTAGTAATAAGTTATAAAGAGAGATAGTTAGTAATAATAAGCTTAGAAAGATATTATAATTAATTATAAATAATAAGTATTCCCCTTTAGGGTCTATAGCTAAATTATATATTTAATAAGCTCTTCTTAGAGTTTTTAGAGTTACTATTATCTATACTTTAGCTAGCTATATAATAAAAAGTAAAAAAAAAAAAAATTAAAGATTAGATATAGATTAGAACTTAGTTAAAAACTAATTATATAGATTATATTATATATAGTCTGATCTTAGAATATTATCTCTTATATATAGTAAAAACCCCTAAAAAAAAATTAGTATATTATAATAGTTAGATAACTTATACTAGACAGGGGTCTAGAATAGATTAGAGTTAAACTAATTAGAGTATTATTCTAAATAGTATAATTAGGTTATCTTAGTACTATATAAGTTACTACTAATATATAAATACTAAGAAGCTAGTTTTAATAAAGATAATAGTAATTATATTAATAACTATCTAAAGAAATATTCTAGCTAATTATAACAGTTAGGCAACTTATACTAAACAGGGTTTAGAATAGATTAGAGTTAAACTAATTAGAGTATTATTCTAAGTAGTATAATCAGGTTATTATAGACTATATAATATAAGATTAAACTATTTAGAGTTCTTAATATTTTAAAACTCTATTATAATATAGTTAAGTATTATTATATTAAGTAATTCTTTATTACTCTTTTTCTAACTATAATTAAAATATATCTTCTAGTAGAATATTTTATTATAATTTAATCTATTTAGTAGTTATAGTTTTAAATAGTAAGAAAATACTCTTTATCTTTATCTTTTACTTAGTTAGATTTAGCTATAATTTCTTTATCTTTATTTAAAAAAGAATAAGTTAATTCTTTATTAGATATAATTTTAATTATACTTATCTTTATTATAGTAGAATTTATTTAAATAGTTTTATTAGAGATTTTCTCTAGTATTTTATAGTTAGTTTTTATTTATATTATAATTAGAATATTCTTATTATTATTATTTTTCTCTATAGAAATATAGATTTTATTAGTATTAATAAAGAGATTTTCTTAGATTTATTTAGAAGTTATTAATTTTATTTTTTTAGACTTTAATAGTATTACTATTAGAATTATAATCTTTTTATTAGTATTCTTAGTTAGAATTATAAATAATTTCTTTTTATTTTTATCTTTAGAGTTTTTTACTATATATAAAGGGTAATATCCTAAGATCAGACTATATATAATATAATCTATATAATTAGTTTTTAATTAAGTTCTAATCTATATCTAATTTTTAATTCTATTTTTTTTTACTTTTTATTATATAGCTAGCTAAAGTATAGATAATAGTAACTCTAAAAACTCTAAGAAAAGCTTATTAAGTATATAACTTAGCTATAAACTCTAAAGAAAGATATTTATTATCTATAATTAACTATAATATCTCTCTAAGCTTAATATTATTTACTATCTCTTATAATAATAGTAATAATAAATACTTCTAATATAATTATCCCTTATAGCTAGAGCCTAGTTATTATAAGTAGTTAGATTTTTATATATATAATAATAGTTATTAATAATAATTATTAGAATCTCCTTTTAGATATTAATTATTTAAGTCTATACTCTATTATAAACTTATTTATAATAATAAAACTACTTTCTTATATATAGATCTAGTAATTATACCTACTAGAACTATTACTTTATCTAGTAGCTAATTAATATAAAGATATATAAATAAACCTAATACTTAATATACTTATAAAGAATTATAATAATATTTCTTTAGTATTTAATAATTATTATAATCTTATATTATTATATAGTATAAAGAACTATATATAAATAGATATTAGATTAATATTAAATTTATATTATTTCTAATAAAAACCTTCTATAATAGTAAATATATATTATACTTATAGAAATAAATTAACTAATAATCTTATATAACTAATTTTTCTTATTTCTAAATAAGTATAATTTTAAATTAAATTAAAATAAATTCTAATATACTAATACTAAATCTAATCTAATAAAACTAATATTCTAATCTAAATATAACTAAAAATAATATAAAGTTTAAATAATTAATTTTTAAAAGCTATTTCTATTCTAATTAACTTAATATAATATATAATATATTAAAACTATAAATTATATATTAGATTATAATAGATCTATATAAATAAATAGTTATTCTTAAAATATAGCTTTTCTTCTAGTTAGTTTCTATTCTTTATAAGTACTTATAATAGTACTAGATAAACTATATAATAAAGTAATAGATTAAATAGATATAGTTATTAGATCTATAATATTAAAAGTAGTTTTATTACTATAAATAAGCTCTTAACTAACTAGAGAGATATATAATAAATATAATTAGTAAATAGCTATATTAGATTACTTTAGATAATAGTTATTATTACTTTAAGAGTTTTATTAGAAGTATTAATCAGATTCTAAGAGATTAGAATATTTATATTAGATATTATAACTATAAGCTTTAAGTTAGAAAGAAAAGGTAGTTATTACTATTAGATAATAAGCTTCCCCTCTTAGGGGTTATAACTATAGCTAGATTATTTATATATCTAGCTATATAAATAGCTCTTATTATTAGAGTTTTTAAGGTATTAATATCTATACTTAGGCTAAAAGTATAATATTTAACTTTATCTTATAGTATTAAAGATTTAGATATAAACTACTAATTATATTCTTAAAAAATATATATTAGATTATATATTATCTGATCTTAGAATATATTTTTATTTATAATAAAACTAATAGAAAAAATAATCTATTTTTTTTTTAAGTTTTTACTATATATAAAAGATAATATTCTAAGATTAAACTATATATAATATAATCTATATAATTAGTTTTTAATTAAGTTCTAGTTTATATTTAATTTTTAATTTTTTTTTTTTTTTAACTTTTTATTATATAGCTAGCTAAGATATAGATAATAATAACTTTAAAAACTCTAAGAAGAGCTTACTAAATATATAACTTAGCTATAAACTCTAAAGAGAAATATTTATTATTTATAATTAATTATAATATCTTTCTAAGCTTATTATTATTAATTATCTTTTCTTATAATTTATTACTAACTATCTCTTATAATAATAATAATAAATATCTCTAATATAATTATTCTCTATAGTTAGAATTTAATTATTATAAATAACTAGATCTTTATATATATAATAATAGTTATTAGTAATAACTATTAGAATTTCTTTTTAGATATTAATTATTTAAACTTATATTATATTATAAGCTTATTTATAGTAATAAAACTACTCTTTTATATATAGATCTAATAGTTATATTTATTAGAACTATTACTTTATCTAGTAGTTAATTAATATAAAGATATATAAATAAATCTAATACTTAATATACTTATAAAGAACTATAATAATATTCCTCTAGTACTTAATAATTATTATAATCTAATATACTATATATAGTACTAATAAATAATATATTAGTTTAAATTAATTTAAACTAAAATAATTCTTTAAATTAAATAAATATTTATTTTAATTAGTATTATTAAATAGAAAAGAATTAAATAGAATAGAAAGTTTATTAAATAGAAAAGTTAAATTAAATAAAGTTAATTTAATAATATTTAGAATTATAATAAGTTAATTAGTTATTATATAGTATAAATAACTATATATAAATAAGTATTAAATTAATATTAAATCTATATTATTTTTAATAAAAACCTTCTATAGTAATAAATATATATTTTACTTATAAAGATAAATTAATTAATAATTTTATATAATTAATTTTTTTTATTTCTAAATAAATATAATTTTAAATTAAATTAAAATAAATTTTAATATATTAATACTAAATCTAATTTAATAAAATTAATATTCTAATTTAAATATAATTAAAAATAATATAAAGTTTAAATAATTAATTTTTAAAAGTTATTTTTATTCTAATTAATTTATCTTTATAAGTAAAATATATATT
>JAPDLB010000112.1:0-50262 GCA_027569935.1 Clonostachys sp. G952 | reverse complement strand
TTCTCTTAAAGATTCTATAGTAATAACTAATTAATCTATTATAATTCTAAATACTATTAAATTAACTTTATTTAATTTAACTTTTCTATCTAATAAACTTTCTAATAATTCTATTCTATTTAATTCTCTTCTACCTAATAATATTAACTAAATTAAATATTTATTTAACTTAAAGAGCTACTTTAGTCTAAATTAATTTAAGCTAGTATATTACCTACTAATACTATATATAGTACCTTAGGTTATAATAATTATTAAGTACTAGAGGAATATTATTATAGTTCTCTATAAGTATATTATTAAAGGTTAGATCTATCTTTATACCCTTACTAGCTATAAGATAGAGTAATAGTTCTAGTAGGTATAACTACTAGGCCTATATATAAAAGAGTAGCTTTATTACTATAAGTAAGCCTGTAATAGAGTATAAGCTTAAATAATTAATATCTAAAAAGAGATTCTAATAGTTATTACTAATAACTATTATTATATATATAAGGATCTAGTTACTTATAATAACTAGGCTCTAGCTATAGGGAATAATTATATTAGAGGTATCTATTATTATTATTATAAGAGATAGTTAGTAATAAGTTATAAAGAGAGGTAGTTAGTAATAATAAGCTTAGAGAGGTATTATAATTAATTATAGATAATAAGTATCCCCCTTTAGGGCTTATAGCTAAGTTATATACTTAATAAATCCTTTTTAGAGTTTTTAGAGTTACTATTACTTATACTTTAGCTAGCTATATAATAAAAAGTAAAAAAAAAATAGAGTTAAAGGTTAAATATAGATTAAAACTTAGTTAAAAACTAATTATATAGATTATATTATATATAGCCTGATCTTAGGATATTACCCCTTATATATAGTAAAAACCCCTAAAAAAAAAAAATATAGGAGATCTATATATATATATAATATTATCTTATATTTAGTTTTAAAGATCTGAATATTTAGAAATAGAGTAGATTCTAGCTATAAATAACTTAACTTAGTTTTTATAGATATTATCCTAAAGTATAATATAGATATATAAATCTAGATATATAATTAAAACTAGCCTAATAGATCTTTAGTAAATTTAGCTACTAAAAACTAAATAGTAATACTATAATAACTAGACTTTATATTAGAGTAATTTTACTAGAAAGGGGAATCTATAAATAATATTACTAGCTATATATACTATATCTATTATTATAGAGAGCAGAATCCCTATATAATATAAGATTTAGTCTTAGAATTAATATATAGTAACTTTATAATTAGCTATTACTCTTCTCTTAAAGATTCTATAATAATAACTAACTAATCTATTATAATACTAAATACTATTAAATTAACTTTATTTAATTTAACTTTTCTATCTAATAAACTTTCTAATAATTCTATTCTATTTAATTCTCTTCTAATATTTATTTATTTAACTTAAAGAGCTATTTTAGCTTAAATTAACTTAAACTAATATATTATCTACTAGTACTATATATAGTACCTTAGGTTATAATAATTATTAAGTACTAGAGGAATATTATTATAGTTCTCTATAAGTATATTATTAAAGATTAGATCTATCTCTATACCCTTATTAGCTATAAGATAGAGTAATAGTTCTAATAGGTATAACTACTAGGTCTATATATAAGAGAGTAGTTTTATTACTATAAATAAGCTTATAATAGAATATAAGCTTAAATAATTAATATCTAAAAAGAGATCCTAATAGTTATTACTAATAACTACTATTATATATATAAGAATCTAATTATTTATAATAACTAGGCTCTAGCTATAGGGGATAATTATATTAGAAATATCTATTATTACTATTATAAAAAGTAATTAGTAATAAGTTATAAGAAGAGATAGTTAGTAATAATAAGCTTAGAGAGATATTATAATTAATTATAAATAATAAATATTTCCCTTTAGAGTTTATAGCTAAGTTATATATTTAATAAGCTCTTTTTAGAGTTTTTAAAGTTACTATTATTTATACCTTAGCTAGCTATATAATAAAAAGTAAAAAAAAAATAGAATTAAAGGTTAAATATAGATTAAAACTTAGTTAAAAACTAATTATATAGATTATATTATATATAGCCTGATCTTAGAATATTACCCCTTATATATAGTAAAAACTCTTAAAAAAAAAAAAAAATAAAGAGCAGAATAATATATATTTAATCTAATACTAATAATCAGGTTAGATAAAATAGAAACTAATACTAAATATAGATCTATAAAACTATAAAAACTCTTATTTAAATAGTTAATAAGTAATTACTATAAATTAATAAATAATACTTATAATTAGAATAGCTATTAGAAGGCTTTTCTAAAGTATATACTTATAGATAGATAGATATTAAAAGTTATTAATTAAGTTACTATCCTAGCTATAGAGTTAGACTAGTTATAAAGCTAGTTCTAGAGTAATTATAACTAAATATACTACTCTATAATAGGCTTCTAGATTATAATTACTAGTAGGAGGTATTTAGTATACTAATATAAATAGTCTTTTATTTTCTTATTCTATATAGATAGCTTCTTCTATTATAAGTTCTTTTATAACCTTTATAAATATAGGAAATAAATATATATAATTCTAATTTTTTATATCTTTATTAAAAAAATACTCCTTAAGTATTATATTATTTAATTATATATATATATACTATAATATAGGTTTATTATACTAGTATATATACTTTATTATTAGATTACTCTATTATTATAATTTAATTAATTATTTTAATAATAAGTAATTATAGATATATACTCTATCTATAATAATTCCTATTTTAAAATACTAAGTATTTCTCTTTTTTCTTTTTTCTATATAGCTATATTCTATTATATATATATTCTTATAATAATCCTTACTATTTTAGAATATAGTTCTATAGCTAACTATATATAGAATAATTATTATTTCTTTTCCTAATTATACTATATATAGAGATCTATATATTTTAAGATAAGGTTTTATAATTAATTTTATTTTAAAGAAAATAGTTAGCTATATCTACTCCCCCTTATACCCTCTTACCTCTAGTTAATAAAACTATTAATAAAAGTAAGTTTAGCTCTATATATCTATTAGATATACTTATCTAATAGGTTTTAAAATAATTATTTATCTATCTATTATTACTAAGTAGTATATAAATATATTTATAAATATAAGAAAAAAGTTAGTTAAAACTAAGAGAAAGAAAACTTATATAGAGAAAGTATACTCTAACTAGATATAAGTATTAGTAATCTATTTATTTCCTATTTTCTAAGCTAATTATTCTTACTAATAAGTATATTAATAAGTATATTATATATATTAAATTATTTATCTTAGGGAAAAGTAATAGCTATTATTATAATTATAATAGAAATAGAGAATAGTATATTTATTATAATAAGAGTAGTAATATCTATATTATTATACTCCTTATATTAATATCCTTAGCTTAGAATCTAATTATTATTTAGAAGGTTTTTTCTAAACTTCTATCTATAATAGAAAAACTTAAAATAGCTAAATATACTATAGCCTATCTAAGGATTAACTATATAAGTATAGTATAAAAGTTAGTTTATAATCTTATTTATAATAGTAGTTTTAATAGTTTAATTATTATTAAGTATAAAGAGAGTAGTAAACCTATTATTTTAAACTCTATTAAATAGATTCTTAAGTAGTACTCTATCTTAGCTCCTAAGACTAAGGCTTATAAACTAAAATTATCCTATTCTATAAGTACTAAGAATAATAAGAATAATTTCTCTTTACTCTCTTTAGCTCTTATAAATAGTAATAAGTCTAATCTCTTTATATAAGTTTAGTTTATACTAATAATCTTAGAAAAATAAAAAAAAATATAAAAATAAAAAAAAAATATAAAAAAAAATAGATAGCTTAAATAGATATATAAATAGAGAATAGAATTACCCTAGTTAGAAGCTCTCTTCTTATATATTCTACTTACTTATAATATATTTAAAATTATATTCCTAAGTAGTTATTATACTAGTTTAATTTCCCTATCTAGTTTACTAGGCTTTATCTATTTTAAATAGTTTTTTAATATCCTCTTATATTTTAATTTTTAATTTATTTAATTTTATAAGTTTTAAGAATATTATATTAGGTTTAATTTTTATTAATATATTAGTAAAGTTATTATCTCTATAGATCTATCTTATTTCTATAATTTTATAGTATTTATATAATTAATATAAAACTATTATATTAATTATAAGTATTTTCTCTATTATTATTTCTAGCTTAATAAGATATTTATATAGTAAGAGTAAATCTATATAGATTATAAGGAGTATTTCTAATAATAATAGTTTTAAAGTAATTATTTAGAATATACTTATAATTATAATACTAATATTAAAGCTAGCTATTATATTATAAACTTCTAATATAAAACTACTTTATATAATATATTTATACTTTATAGAGAACTAATATAAAATATTTCTAATTAGTTTAAATATAGGTTTCTAGCTTTTTACTTTAGTTTCTATACTAAGTATAATAATAAACCTAATCTATAAGCTTATATTCTAGTTATTTATAAGTAAGCTATCTATAAAAATATATAGTTTTAAATTATATAAATTAAGTAGTATAAAGTTAAAGCTATAATTATAATATTCTATTTACTATATAAATCTCTTATTTAACTTATTAATATTCTTTTCTAATAGATTCTATTAGGTTTATACTACTATAGATAGATTATATAAAGCCTCTGGTTATATTATACTTATAATCTATATATCTTATACTTTTTAGGACTTATAGCTCTCTATATTTAGATCTTTTATAGCTATTTATAATATATTAGCTTAGTTTTTCTATATAAACTTAATAGTTATACTATAGAGAAATATCCTTCTATTATTAAACTCTAGATTAGTTCCCTCTATAAATTAGATTCTAATTTTTATTTTAAATTTAGTTTTTATTAATTAGTATTTTTTCTCTATAGTAAGTATCTTATTAAATAATCTAAGTATATTATTAGTTTATATCCTAATAAACCTAAAGCTAAATATATTATTTTCTATAATTAGAAGATATAGATTATAGCTAGAGGTTATTATCTTTATATATATTATAAAGTACTTATAGTATATAATATATTAATATATATCTAATTTAGTTATTCTATATAGTAGTTTTATAATTCTTATAATTATTCTCTCTAGATAGTTTTATTTAAATAATTCAGATAGTTTTATATATATTATATATTATAAATCTATCTTAGATTATAAGTAAATCTATATAATATCTCTATTAGTTAGAATATAGTCTTCTATCTATATTAAGAATAGTATTAATATAAAAATAAGATATTAGCTATAGTATTAAATAGTTAGTAACTATATAAGAACTATCTCTTTATCTAAGTTATTATAGTTTTATATAATTAAATAGCTCTTTTTATATAGTTTTATATTCTAGCTCTTTATCTTATTAATAATATATATTTTAAATAGCTAACTACTTTAAACTTTCTAGTTAAAGTATATAAATTTAAAAACTCTAGCTTTAATAAGTTATTTAATTTCTACTTTTATAAAGGTTTTAAAGAGAGTATCTAGAGTTATAATAACTCCTTCTCTTTATAGTTTCCTAACTAGTTTAAAAGCTTTCTACTTTTTATATATTATATAGTTAGTATATAGTCTAACTGATTATACTATATATTATATATATACTTTTAGCTTATTCTTTAAACCTCTTAGTTATTTCTTTCTCTATAGTAGCTTATTTATTATAAGTAGTAAAAGGTTTTTTAAGTATTTATCTAGATTAATACTATTTTAAACTAGGTTTTCTATCTATTTATCCCTATAATATAGTTTTATATATATAGATCAGAAGGTCTTTAGTCTATTATATATTTTAATTATAATATTATAAGAGTTATTTAATAATAGTTTATATAGCTTAAACTATCTCTTATTCTCCCTCTATATTATAACTTTATTTAGAAGAGGGAGTTTAAGAAGTTCTATTATATTCAGATTATTATATATAGCTAGTATAAGTATAGTTCTCTTTTTAGTATATAGTTCTTTTAATACTTTTATTATAAAATTAGCTACTTATATTTTTTAAATTATAAATTATAAAAGGAAAGAGAAAATAGTAACTTTTAAATATACTCTAAATATAAATAATATTAGTATAAGGCTATTAAATCCTATTATTTTTTTTTTTTTTTAGGGGTTTTTACTATATATAAGAAGTAATATCCTAAGATCAGGCTATATATAATATAATCTATATAATTAGTTTTTAACTAAGTTCTAATCTATATTTAATTTTTAATTCTATTTTTTTTTACTTTTTATTATATAGCTAGCTAAAATATAGATAATAGTAACTCTAAAAACTCTAAAAAGAGCTTATTAAGTATATAACTTAGCTATAAGCCCTAAAGAGAAATACTTATTATCTATAATTAACTATAATACCTCTCTAAGCTTATTATTACTAACTATTTCTCCTTATAACTTATTACTAACTATCTTTTATAATAATAATAATAGATATCTCTAATATAATTATTCCCTATAGCTAAAGCCTAGTTATTATAAATAACTAGATCCTTATATATATAATAATAGTTATTAGTAATAACTATTAGAATCTCTTTTTAGATATTAATTATTTAAATCTATACTTTATTATAAGTTTATTTATAGTAATAAAGCTACTCTCTTATATATAGGCCTAGTAGTTATACTTACTAGAACTATTACTCTATTTTATAGCTAGTAAGGGTATAGAGATAGATCTAATCTTTAATAATATACTTATAGAGAACTATAATAATATTCCTCTAGTACTTAATAATTATTATAATCTAAGGTACTATATATAGTATTAGCAGATAATATACTAGTTTAAGTTAATCTAAATTAAAATAGTTCTTTAAGTTAAATAAATATCTAATTTAGTTAGTATTATTAGATAGAAAAGAATTAAATAGAATAGAATTATTAGAAAGTTTATTAAATAGAAAAGTTAAATTAAATAAAGTTAATTTAATAATATCTAGTATTATAATAGATTAGTTAGTTATTACTATAGAATCTTTAAGAGAAAAGTAATAGCTAATTATAAAAATTACTATATATTATTTTTAAGACTAAGTCTAGAATTATATATTTAGACCCTACTATATTATTAACTACTTTTACTACTATTTATAATATAATTTCTTTTAATATTATCTCTTTAAGTTTCTTATATAGAATATTAAATATATATTATAATAGTTTATAATATTTTTTAATCTTACTAATTAATTAATAGATTTTAATTAGAATTTACTTATACTTAAAACTTATAATCCTAGTATTTATATAAAATTAATTATTAATAAATTAGATTTCTATATTATATATAATATAATTTAGTAGTTTAAGATAGATATTTAGCTAAATTCTTTTTAATACTTTCTATATAGTATCTACTAAGATATTCTTAAGGAAGATTATATTTTAAAATATAATTATTATATATATTATATATAAGATAGATTCTTAATCTAGTAAGTATATAATATTAATTATAATCTTATAGTTAAAGTTAAAATTATCTTATAATTTAAATTTAAAGTATTTTAGAGTTAAACTATAAGCTTAATATTAGTAGTAGAAGTATTTAATCTTTTTTATTATCTCTCTATTTATATCTTTATAGCCTACTCTCTCTAGGAGTTTATATAGTCTTTCTATTAATAGATAATTAAAATAGTAATAGAGTTATCTTAGCTCTAATTCTATTAAATAAGCTATATTAGCTATTAGTATATATTTAGAAAAGAACTATATATAGCTTTATTTCCTTATAATTAGAATAGAAAAACTATTTATAGTTCTAACTATCTTATTAATTATATTTCTAAACTTAATATTCAGATAGTCTATATTATAAAAATATATTAGGAAAAGAATTTCTAAGTTTATTATATAAAATATAATAAGCTTAAATAGAGTATATAACTCTATTATATCTAGTAACTTTATAAGTTTTTTTCTAAACTTAATACTTTTTATATTAGCTATAGTATCTAGTTTAATTAATAAGTTAATTTATTAAAGTATTTTAAACTATAGTTTATCTATAGTTAAGATTAATAAAGTATCTATATCTAGTATAATCCTCTGGAACTATATTATATATCTTTCTTTAATAATAAAGTATAATAGATCTTATAGTTCTCTTTAGATCTTCTCTTTAGAGAGTAAGTACTAAAATACCTTATTAAGTAAGTATTATACTAATTATTACTTATTATTACTTATATACTAATCTTCCTTATCTAGATTATTATAGTTATTAGGATCTCTATAATCTACTATTTTAAATTAGTCTTTAACTCTTTCTAGATCCTGAACCTATTATTTAAATTCTTCTAGTATATTACTTTCTTTTATTTCCTCTTCTACTTTATAATATTTAAAAGAAGATACTATAGACAGGGTTTATATTAATAGTACTATTATACTTACTTAGGATATTAGGTCTAGAGTATATAGAGGATTTTATAATAGGGGTATATAGGGTTCTACTTTTATTAGAAGAATAAGAATCTCTATTTAGAAGGATTCTAATAGGAGAGAGATTAGAATAGTAGTAAGGGAGAGATATAAGGGATTTCTTATTTCTCCTTAGAATTAGAAAAGAGAGAATATTCTAAAAAAGTAAACTTTTAAGTTTTAATAGTTAAAAAAGAAAGTAGTTTTATTAATTACTCCTATCTGTATTAATAGAGAGATATATATAATAAAATACTCTTTAGATATATTTCTAGTACTAATAGTATTATTAGAGAAATAAATAAGCTCTAAAGTAATTATTTAAAATATATAAAAGATAATAGTATTATTATATTATATATTATATATAGTTCTATAGTATAGAACTAATAGCTAATCTTAAGAATATTTTTAACTAGCTATTTAGAAAGTTCTATCTCTTCTTTTTTACTAATCTATAATTATTATATAACTACTAATTAGTATTAGAAGGCTTTTCTAAAGGATATACTTATAGATAGATAGATATTAAAAGTTATTAATTAAATTACTATTCTAACTATAGAGTTAGACTGATTATAAAGCTAGTTCTAGAGTAGTTATAACTAAGTATACTGCTCTATAATAGACTTCCAGGCTATAACTGCTAGTAGAAGGTATTTAGTATACTAATAATAGCTAAATATTTATCTTAACTCTCTAATTAAAAATATTTATATTCTTTAATAAGTTTTAAAATAAGAAAAATATAGTAGTAGATTTCTTTATAGCTAGATAAGTATAATAGAAATAATAGAGTTATTTTAAAATCTTACTCTACTAATAATCCCCTATAGATAAATTATAGATAGGAATATTAAGAGTAATAGTTTTTTTAATAATAAGAATTTTTTTAATATTCTTTATATAACTTACTCCTCTAGGAACCTGTTTGGAATAGCTCCTATAGTAAGTCTAACTACTAGGATATTTAAGTAAATTTATTTTCCTTATATATATTTTACCTAGAAGTTAGGATTTTAATTAAATAAATTATAAAATTACTTTTTAGGCCTAAGAAGTATCTATAGTAATATTAACTAGAGGTAGAGTTTAGAAAAAAAAAAGGAGATATTATATAATTCTAATAGGGATTTATATAGTTAATTACTTAATTAACTTAATATAATTATATTAGGCTACTAATTCTTATAATTAAAAGAATTTACTAACTTCTAATATACTTATTATATTAAGAAAAATAGAATTTATTAGTATATTACTTTTTATAATATTACCTTAAAATATTTCTAAGTTTAAATATCCTGGACTATTAGTAGTATTTAAGGGGACTCCAGATATATCTTATATATTTAATAGTATAATACTAAGTAATAATAGTAGTTTCCTCTAGTTTTATTCTTTAGCTTAGCCTAGCTTTTCTATATTTAATTTAATATTATTAGTAGTCTTTATCTATAGTAACTGTTTTACTTATTAAAGGAGTAGACTATAAGAATATATACTTAACTTTTAAAGTATTAATAATATTATAATCTGATTTTATCTATCTATTTATACTAAGGGTTAATTTCTAGTATATAATTTAAAATTATAATATATAAGACTAGATATACTAAAATTTAACTAGTAGTAGAGAGATATACTATAATAAATAGTAATATTTTAATATAGAAATAGTTCAGTCTTTATTAATTCCCTAACTATTATTCCTAGGTCTTCTTCCTCCTGGGGATCCCTGTTCTCTGAGTATAAGATTAACTTAGAGAATATTAACTAAGATAAGTATAATACTTAGTAAAGTAAGCCTGAAGAAGTAATTATTTATCTTACTACTATTTAACTTATACCTTATAATACTTAAGGTAAAGAGGGTATTTAATTATATTTATACTAAAGATATAGAAGAAGTTAAGCTATATATATTAAATAAAATACTAGCTTAGTACTTTAGTAAAGCTATTATAGCTTAGAATATAAACTAAGAACTATTAGGATAAGAATAAGAGTTATATATAATCTCTAGTTTTCTAATAGATTCTAATTATTTTAATTTTAGTTCTAATTATATTAAGTTTATTAATACTACTAGCTATAACTAGGAAGTACTTATTATAGATAGTAGTAAGAATATATTTAACTCTATATATAGCTTAAAGTAGTTTAGTCTATAGAAAGAAAGACTATAGTATACTATATACTAGTACTTCTAAGATAGTATACTAGGGGAGTAGATAATTATAGAATATTTATCTTTTAGATTATAATAGTATTAAAACTATCTCTTAAAGATATTTAATATAATAACTAAGGAATTTATCTCTTTTCTTATTCTTTATTAAGAATCTAAACTATATTAATTCCTTATTATTTTTAACTATTTAAACTAGTATATTAAAGACTACTATAGATTCCTAATTATTATCTAAACTAAAAGTATATTACTCAGGTTATATTATTTAATTTATAAAGAAGCTCTATAATATAATAAAAACTTCTACTAATCTCAATATCTATTAAAAACCTAGAGCCTAGAAAGTTAAGTTTATTAAACTTACTAAATATACTAAACCCCTTATTTAGTTTCAGAGCTTATAAGAGTAGTTCTTTATCTATATCTATTTAAGGCTAAGATCTACTAGCTCTTCTATCTATAATTCGCTAGAGAGTAGATTACTTTTACTATAGTATATAGATTAGTAGAATTATAAACCTTCCCCTATACCTTAAGATACCCCTACTAACTTTAAGTAGGATTATTATATTAACCCCTATAAGAGTAAATATAAATCCTCTTAAACTTATTAGCTCTAATTAGAATATATCCTTAAAAATCCTAGTATAGTATTATATTAATTTAATAGTAATCTAGTTTTTAATAGGATAGATAAAAATAGATAAATTATAATACTTTATTTATAATAATATCTTTATTTATTTAAATATATAGAATAGTTTACTAATTAAATTATATAGACTTTATATAGAAGAGAAGAAGTTATAGTTAAAACCCTAGTACTTTCTATAGGAGTTAATAACTAAGCTATAGCTAGAGGCTGAGTTAAATAATATAGAGTTACTAGTAGTATAACTATTAACTTAAAACCTAAATATTATAATAACTAAGATTTAAAAAAGAATTAGAGAGTCTTAAGAAGTATTATTACCCTCTATCTAATTATTTTATTAGTATTATTCTAAAGATTAATAAGCTTAGGTATCTTCCTTAGATTACTAAATACCTATTATATAGGTATTCCCTCCCTAAATTTTAGCTTTAAAGTATATATTTTATTAATAGCTTTTTTCTTTAGAAGATTATTAATTATCTATATTAAGTTCTCCTTAAGATAGATAAGAATATTTTTATTATAATAAAAGGTATATATTAATAGTTTTCCCTAGCTTTACTAAAATAATCTTCCTAATTAGATATTCTCTATCTATTCTCTATAGGCTATAATATACTAGGTCTCTTTAATTTAAATTATAATCCTATACTTAAATTTTACCTTAGGGTATTTATTAAGAGGTTCCTAAAGCTCTTTATAATCTTATAGATATTAGTTAAAAAGAAGTTATTAAAGGTACTAGGTCTAGAAAGAGGAGGGAGATACTTAAAAACAGAAACTAATATCTCTATTAGTAAGATTAGTATTATATATATAGTAGATAATATATATATAAGTAGTGGATTATATATGTATACTCAAAGGCGAAATGGGTGTTGCTTTTTTTCTTAGTTAATTTAATTAGCAGGTGCTATTTTTGGCTCCCAAGCGGGGCTGCTCCACTGATGATTGTATCTGCAATGTACCTCATCTCGACTTAGAGCCGAAACTGTCTCACGACCCACATCACTCAGCTGCTATCACCTGAACTAACGGCTCACCAATGTTTCTACATGACTATGAAACTCACAGCAGCCTTCTACTCTATCTGTTCGGCGCGACTAAGTCGTATTGCTTGAAACCTATTGTGCGATGAGAGTATCATGTCCTCTGCCACTTTGTAAGTTGCCAGCAAGGATCCTTCTATGAAGATCTCTAGAGCCAACTTTAACTTACCAGCATCGATACCACCTAGACAAACATTCGATGTGGTCCCATATTAGATATTTCTGGAGATATATTGAAGATTCCAAGGCGCTGTAGTATATTATCCCCCAGAACACCCATCGCTGTATAAGTATTATAAGCAGGAAATTTACCGCTTTGCTTGAAAACCTGGAAGGACAGCGACTCATTTCTTATCTTCTGAAACTCAATGGATTTGCGGTTAAAACCCATATGTATCTCTAGAAGCTAGTCTTTATTGAGATGCGGCATAAATAGTCTGTTGAGTATATCCCAGTAGAACTTATAATCTTGGCGAGATAAGACCCAGCGAAGGTGGTAGCCCAGTGGGCCAGGCAGTTTGTCTAGGAAACTCTGCTCAAGAGCCGTGGCTACGGCAACCTCTTTTCCCCAGGCATCCGATCGTATACTTAGTTCGCTGAGGCGGTCTGTGAAATCTTTTGCAGCTTCCGGATGAAATTTGTTGTTCATTGCTTTCATATCGGGCTCAATAGATTCCCCGTGGATCTCATAGCCGCCTTGCGATACAAAAGTTTCAAAAGCTACAAACAGCACTCCACATCATGAGGCCCTGGATCCAATTCGTCTGAGCTCTTCACCACCTGCCTGGTTAGGCAGGGTCCAAATCGCAGGCGCCAAAAGCTCAGGGTACATGTTTCATGAAGCGCTGAGCGATATCCTCATGCGATGCGTGCCCCTTCTGGGCAGCCAACTGTGCTCGAGTGTGAGCCATAACGAGGGTGAATGCTGAAGCGCGACGACGTGATTAATTTTTGCGGGTGTCTCGGTTAAGCGCCTCCGGTCGCATCAGGTGGGGACGGACTGCCTCGCTCCCCATAACCCGCTCACAATCGATAACGCAAAGCTACTGTGGAGAAGATGGTCCACTTAAACGACGGCAAAGGGGGCACACAATCTCCACAATGCTACTTGCTAGCGGATATAAAAAAAATATTGTGTGTTCAGTTTTAGTTAGAAAAATCAAGGCATTTTTAAAATAGCAGCTGAGGCACTCTTCTTCCTTTACCTCACTACCCTATTACATGACCCTACAACAACTTTTGAGTATTGACACCATTAGGTCACAAGCGGAAGGATCTGCAAACAGCTTGCCAGTGGGCATCTACGAAGTCGCTGTATGCTGAGAATCCATTACGGGTTCTAGACATTGGTACTGGTACTGGGATCTGGGCGATTGAACTGTCCGAATCCCACTCAGGATTCCTCGAGCTATGGAACCCCCAAAGCTACATGATGCTGAGAAATGCAAGAAGCAATCCGTAACACATGTCGCATGCGCCAGCTGATATAGTATCACAGCACTAAAACAGAGCATTCTCCACGTCGGCCTAAATCGCGATTCCATTCGTCGGTAGACCCATCTTTCTGAGACAGGAGGAACAGGACAGTTGTATCTCGGAGATCAGTGAAACAAATTTCTCGGAATTACGTCGAGCTTTGAACATGATCATCTCACATTCTATGTACTGTTGCTCCTCACCTTAACAGCCAATAGTAGCAATTGGGAGCCTGACGATCAGACATTTTGATAGTCTCATGATAGGATTATAGTCTGGAGGCGGAGCCGAGGCACAAGCCTTCTTCGAGGCCTGCCCCTAAGTTAGAGCAGCAGCCACGGTTGAGATTATTCAACGTCTTTACTCCATATACAAACTCCGACGTAAAGGAGGAACTAATAGTCTGGTGAAACAGATTGGTTTCGGTTTATTCAGGCGAATATTATAGAAAGGAGGGCCGAGACTTCGATGAAATATTTCGGATAAAGTCTTACCTTCAAGAATGTCAGCTCACATGTCTTTGCCTTGAGGAACGAAAGTTTCTTTCTTCCGCGCTCTCCTTCGTAAGCTCGGGCCACAAAACGTTCCGTGCTCAACGCCTGCACCATGAACGCCTGCGCCTCCTCATTCACCACCACGATCGATGCCTTGAGGAACAATAGGGCGATGCCTTGAGGAACGAAAGGCTCTTCCTTCCGCCCCCTCGAAAGCAACACCTGGAATACCGCCACCTGCGCCACAAAACCTGCGCCACCTCAATCCATATCTCAATAGCTACAGCTTAGACTTGGGGCTAAAATCCCGGAGCTGAAATCTTGAATCTGTATAACTCAACCTTATTTAACCTGACCTATATTTTGTATTTTGCTTGCTTGATTTCTAATGGAATATAAGCTGGTTATAAGTATATTTAACCTTTGCTAAGTTTTGAGGTTCTTAAGTATTGTTTTTACTAAGCTTCTAAAGATAGTCTGGGTATCTATATTATATATAGCCTATTATAGGTTAAGTTTAATAAATTTACCTGATAGGTAGAGTATAAATAGAGTAAGTATAATAAATAAGTAGTATAATATAATTATTATTATCTAAGGGAGGTACTGAATTTAGAGAATTAAAAATAAGATAGTTTTACTATTTAATACTATATACTAAACCCTAATAGTTAGGTTACTAGTAGAATAGAGAAGTTATTCTTATTAATATATAATATATCTGTTATTACTAAGTAATTAGACTAAGTGCTATGAAGGTAAGTGCTATAGTTGATTTAATTTCGCTGATACTAGGGATACTGTTAAATAGTCTGATTTTTCTATCTGTATGCAAGTCCCTTGCCTTACAGTATAGATAGAGCTAGTACTAGACTGTATTTATAGCTGCCTATATATCTATTAGTTCTAGTCCTGCGTCTGCTTTAGTACTTTAATTCTAAGTTTAGGCTTTCTTAGGACTGGTTGAGGGTAGTACTATTATATATATATAATTATTATAGTAGTTTAAGTTATCTTAGAACTGATAAGAGGTTGATACTACTGTAGTAGTGTATTGATAGCCCTCGGCCACAGGGTTAATATAAGTCTCCTAATAGACCTCTAGGGGTCCCCTTTGTTTCCTAAACTATACCTATATAATTAGATAACTGTATATATCAGTACCTCTTAGGCTATTATTTAGGGTATAGTCTTCCTTGAGTTAGTATTCTCTCTAAGTTGTATATCCTAGCTTTATTACTGTAATAGTTAGATTAGATAGCTATTTTAATATAATGAGAAAAGGGCTTATATACTACTGAATAACTGTAATTAGTTACTCTAGTCTTCCTGAAGGTAATGGATCTGGCTGAGTATAGTTTATATCTTGGCCTCTGTTCGCTTGATACTAGCTGGCTTTCTATGTTCCTATTATAAGTACTATATATCTTGCTCTATTTTGGTATAGTAGTAATGCTTCTTTTCTAAACTACTATATAATTTGTAAACTCTGATTATTTGAGTATTATAAATAAGTTTAAGTCTATAGGTCTTATCTAAATAGAGCTCTTTATTATATTGCTAGTAGAAATAGTCCTATCTGTAATAGCTGTATTCCTAATGTATTTATATATAGTAGTATATCTTTGAATACTAAATAATCGGTTAAAAATAATAAGTATAATAGGTAAGTCCTTCTGGGGCTCCGCTTAGATATTTACCTAAGAACCTGGATCTTCCTTTATATGCTAGGATATAAGCTATAATGGGACTTCTGATAAATTACTAGTATGTTTATATTAGGAAGCTAATATATAATACTTATTAGTTATTAGCTGTTTTATTAGCTCTAAGGATAACTGAGTAAAGAGGGGTAAGTAATATAATACTACTGATTGAAAACTTCCTTATTAATGCTTTATATTAGCGAGACATCGGGCTTCAAGATTGCGGAAAATTCATACTTGAACTATCGAGGTAATATAACTTTGCTGGGGATGAGAAGGATAAAGCTTGGAGCAGACCATCCTGATACACTGACGTATATGGCCAATCTTGCATCAACATTATAGACTCAGGGCCGGTGGGAGGAGGCAGAGAAAATACCCCGTGCTACCTTGATACTGGGTATTCCAATGAAGGATTACTTAGCACCAAGTACAGCTGCTGCTCGCGACGGAGAAGGTCGATATCGATACGAAGGATCACTTCTATAGTCGGACCGCTCTCGTATGCTGCTGAGAAGGGGCATAAGGCCATTATCAAGCTGCTGCAAGCCTGAGTAGCTTATATATAGAAGTAAAGGCTTTTAGAGTTTCTTCTTCTCTCTATTTCTAATATCTTTGTAAAGCTTGAGGTCTAGGGAAATACTTCTTTATATAATTAAAGCCTAGAAATTTACTATATTTCTAGAACCCTCTCGAATAGTAAGGATAGTCTGATCTTATAATATTACTATAACGATCAATATGCCTAATGATTAAGATCAGATACAAGCCATAGTGCAAGCTATAGTCATTGGCCCATCATGTAAACCAGAAGTGGCGAACGAGGCGAAAGACTCGTTCCGAAAGGTCTGCTGGCGGGCCCCATAGGGGGCCGGTCTCCTGGTTTTTTTTTTTTTTTTTTCAAATTAATTATGTCTTGTAACATGTACTGAAAGAAAAGACTCGCCGAAACTTGTGGCAAAGCCTAGGTGAGGCGATAATTACATATATTCACTCAAACGTTGGGAAAACACAAACTCAAAGTAAACATCCGTGCATCTAACAAGAACGGCCAAATGGCTATCTATCCTTTTACTCAAACCCGGAGTTGGGATTCTCGTCCCAGGGAGAGCCCAATGTCAACCCCGTAGTCTCCTCCACCCCACCCTCGGGATCTGTAGCGGGTTCACCGTCGGGGCCATGGATATGGACATATTGGCTTGCTTTCTCCTTGTATCTCAATTCCCAACGGTCGGAGCCTATACTCAACTCCATGGCATTAAACGAAAAGGGACAGCCGTCTTTTAATGCGCGGTTGCATTCCCAAACAAGCCTCTTGTTCGCAATTGGTTTTCTCGTCACTTTCAACAGTTTTTAGAAGGACCGGCCGATACGAATGCGATAGCCTTACGATTTGACAAATACAAAGAGCTCTCTTATCATTTCTTCGAATAAAGAGTATCTGATGCCTTCCGGAGGTAGATTCAGCAGTAGTCTATCACTCTCAGTTAATGGGGCGGTTGCATCTCCTTTTTCCTGCTCAGCCTCTGTAAAGTCTCCATTACTAGACCAGTCCCTTGCTTACTTCGAATCTCCGTAAAGTCCTTCACGGGTGCTATATCGAATGCTAACCTGCTATGGGCATAGATCCCGTCTCGCCATCCACGAGGCCCTGTGCAAGCCGCGGGTCGACGGGGATGGATTCCTCGTCACTCGTTCTTCTACCGGACGGGGCATTCTTGATGCGTTGGGTTGGCGAGGCATCCGGGCTGCTACTGAACGGGTTTCGCCGCTTTCCCAGCTCGGCCTTTTCCTTTTGTGGTGTGGGCTCCTTTCTCGTCGCGGTAGCACCGTCGAAGACGGCCTTCGATGTGAACCCGAACTCATCCGTAAGCACGACCAGGATGTCTTGCCCTGGCTGGGGCTTCTCCTCTAGCAACGCAGGGTTGAGCACGCCAATAATACTGCCTCTGCCGTACATCCACTTCCCAGTTGCGAATCCGCCCTCGGGCAAACCTTTCATCCAATCAATGCGGCTCCTCCATAGCTGTTAATCGTAATACATATACGCTAGGATGTGGAATACCTGCCCACCCTTAAATATAGGGTTCCTATCACGGGGCGGTACGAGATAGGTACTACACCGGATAAAGCCGCAGCACTTCAGCTGACTACCGCTCAACGATCCGGCCTTGAAACGGAATACTGTCGTGTCGACGGGCCCGTAGAAGCTCGTACGCGGCGCGATAGTTGGGAAACCGCCACTCGCAAGTCCAAGAGGCCTTTCCGCAATCCTAGGGGCAAACTTGGTCAATTCATCCCTTGATTTGTAGGGCTGGGGGGTTCGCCGGAGTAATGCTCATACAGGGCGGGGCTTCAACATACGGTTGAATACACATTTGCCCACGGACTTGCGCCAACTTTGCGTAGGAGTCTTCCCATATCCCAATACCTGACTCGTCCCGTCCTCGGCCTTGCAGCGGAAATGGAGCTGATACGGATGGAGCTGGACGTCAAAGAAAAACCACTGGCTCTCCCACTCATCCGTTTGCGGTAAAGGGTATACGTGCATGGATAGGGGCACGTCAATTCCATCTGCTACATCGAGGAGCTCTCCGTACTCCCCCTTCCCATCCACGAAAAAGCTCGGCCTGACTGCCCAGCAACCGTGCTATATTTTCCCCTTGCAAAGGTTTGCAACTAAAGAAAAGAGAAACTTTTCACAGATTCCGAATTGCAGCCGGACCGCACCCACCAAATTCTGCCCTCGGATGAGCTGCCGGTCGGTGGATGATGTTATTTCCAACCCCTCGAGACTCGAGAAGAACTGTACGCCCAGGGGGTTCAGACCGGGCTGCCCAGGGCCCGCTCCCGCTGTCAATGGACGAGCCATTGATTCTTCACTAATAGGAGTCAGAGAGGGGAGACCTGATCTAGTTGGCACTTGCTTATATCTATAAGCATACCTATACTCATGTCTGACCCCTTTCTGTCAGAAGCGTTCCCTGCATTCTTATAGACAAATAACAACATCCATCCTTGGACCTAAAACTGTGTTTTAGGGGATACAAGGGATGACACCTCCTCCCGCACGGTACTATGGTCACGAATATTGATTGAAGCTCAAGTGACTGGCTTAAAGCTCATGTGATCCGCTAAGGCTATAGTAGCAGCAAATGAAACTCTGCCGTTTCAGTTTACTGTACTTTTTTATCTCGTTGATGACCTCCGTGGCTTGCGATGTAGTCACCTGAGGCAAGGGCCAGAGGTCCGACCGCAACGAGGCCTCCCGGCCTTGTGACCTTAGAGATGGGCGCCACCAAGCTATCGCACTTTTCCGCCTGGTCCACATTGCTTTTTCGACCCTACTCAGGTCAGCTGTGCCACGATCAGCTGGGCCTCTTTGGTCACAAGATGTGGTCCACTGGCTGGGCGCCGCGCTATTACTATCATCCTACCGGGTCTGTCTAACCTCCCCGGAAAGTATCAATGCCTCTATGGCCACGACCCCAAGGCGGTTTGCCGCAATAGCTAGAGTATAGCTGTGTGGCTTTACCTCTCTCGCGTCCCTCCATCCCTCCATCTTTCTCTCCTGCCCCTTTCCTTGGGTGGTAAAGACATCAATCTCATCATTCCACCGCTTATGTCGGCCAATCATGCTCACTTCTTCAACAGCTTTTGGCCCCAGGCATACCGGCCCGTGTTGTTCCCTCACTTTCCCTCCCTCGAGAGAAGCGACTCAAGAACCCGCTTGGAGAGGCCCGCGGTATAATGGAGGATCTGGAATGCCAATCCGCTCCAGATGATGCCGGAAGAAGACCGCGAAGCGGGCCGACAAGAGTTCGTTCCGACGAGGTTGGTCCACAGATACCCCGTGGGCCCCAACAGCAGTCCGCTCTAGTTCCGCTCGACGACATTCGCCAGACATTGCGCGAACTGGCGCGCCGACGCGCCGAAGAGAGGGTACGCCGACCCCGAAATCGGAAGGCCGTCTCATATAGGCGTGCCTTAACTCACTATAAGTCACACATTGCCGAGATGTGGATGTTAAGGGATGGCTGTGACGGCGGTCGATCTCTTAGTACAGCTCAGTGTTGAATTTGCTTTGTTGCATACTGAAGCAAAGCCTTGGACTGAAAGACACATCCCTTGTAATTTCGAAGTTGCTGCTGGTCAAGTTCTCGCTCTCCATGGTCAAGTTCTCGCTCTCTATGGTCAAGTTCTCGCTTTCCATAGTCAAGCTCTCGTTCGCTATAATCAAGCTCTCAATCTTCCTCGTCAAACTCTCAATCTCCGTATGAGGTTGCTGTTCAGGGCCTTGGCGGTTAAATGAGCTCAAGATTGGACCTACCCCTCCCTTGTAACACGCGTTTGGGGAACTCCATTGAATAAGCATTCAGTGGAAGACCAAATCCACCATGTACAAGGTGCTCACCGTGATGATCGCATTTGGTCTTCCATCGACGACACAGCCATAGCGGTTAATAATGGACCTTCGTCTTGGAGCTTGGGGCAAACGTGAAAAATAATTGGGGGGAGAGAATTTTCCTGCTTAGAGGGGGGAGAAGTTATCTTTTTATACCTCGAAACCTGTTACATAACATGGGAAGGTATTCTCCTGTCTAATGGCGAAAGCCGCGCTCCTGAAATGTTCCAATGCAGCGTCAGATTCATTATCGGCCCATCCATCCATACTTGCAAGTTGATCAAATGTCGTCATGCAATGAGAATGAGGCGGGGAGATTCTCTCTACCAAATACAGAAGTGGGGTGATTGGAAGTGGCAGCAGGATCCGGCAGCGCACCAGTGGGCGCGGATCAAAAGATGGTGTTTTGGAAGTCCGGACGGGCGACGTTTTAATAAAGGCCGAGTTCTCAAGATTCCCCCTTTATCCACCAATAGATAAATATAGAGACTACTGTTTGAAAGATTACTGAGATATAAAGCTAAAAGTAGGCAGATGTAAGGATCAAGGAAGGCGTGTAATCATGAAGCTGCCGCAATTCCCAGGCCAAGGGCAGTCTTACATAGCTTTTACGCGCGGGGCATTGCTTCTCCAATGCAAGCCGTACTCCGACTTATGTGACTGCCAGCCTCAGCTCGGTCTATATAGAGAGTCATGTATATCTCCTTTCAGACTACATCCGATAACTTTCAGCTAGAAGTTCAGCAGAACAATCATAAGCGCATTTGATTAACAGATCTTAAGACTTCTAGTTAATACTTTATATTAACTTAAGTACTCTTTGACGTCTGGCAAGCTATAAGACCTGCTATTACTAACCAACTGAAAGAACTGAAATATACACAGGCTTCTCAGCAGGTATCAATACCACTAGACATCTCTGGAGTATTATTTAAGGCACTACGAGGCTGGATCTCACACAAGATATTACACAAAGTACAAGAGTAATAGCAATTAATTTCAAAGCTACTTAAATATCCCTATACCAGGACCTTCACATCCTCATATAGATTACTATATATCTATACTTTAAAGAAGCTTAATAAGGAAGGGTAGATACTTTTACTAGAGTATTTCCATCCCTATTAGCACTTAAAGCAGGGTATAGTACAGCTACAGCTAATACTAGAGCTTAGAATAGCCCCAAGCCAGTATAACTAAAGACGCAATCAGCTAATAACCAGTACAAGATAAGAGTCTAGTAGATTCAAAGCAGTTAAGGCAGTAGTATAATTAAAGGTACAGCCTATATACAGCAGATATTATATATTAGGCTATACAATAGCCTTAAAGGTATACCCCCTGCGATATAAAGAGCTCTTATAGTTATCGGGATCAGTAGCACCAGCACAGATAACTAAAGAGATAATACCTACAACAGTAGTACCAGCAGCTATAGAGATTACAGCAGCCCAGGTTGCAGAAGATCAGATAGAGACAGGCCAGATAGCAGCAGTCCAAGCACCAGCGGAGAACACAGCAGCAGATCAGACAGCAGCAGCAAAGGAAGTAGCAGACCATATAGTAACAGACCAGTCAATAGCAGTCCAAGAATTAGTAGAGTATATAGTAGTTAATCAGATACTAGCAGTCTATACAGCAGTAGAACAGATATTACCAGCCCAGTCAGCAGTAGCAGAGATAAGTACAGTAGTACTAGCACCGGTACTAGTACCAGTACAAGCACCAGGACTGAGGTACAGTAACCCGCAGGCTATCTATCAGAGATATATTGTAATAAGAGAAGCTTAGTACAAGGTACAGCCTTATAGCAGTATTAAGACTAACCAGCAGTATCAGAAGGTAATAGATCTGCCTTAACAGTATAATAAGATAGCCTACTAATAGTATCTTAACTAGAAGCAGATAGGTAAGTATTATAAGATACAGGGAGGTCTTAGAGACTGGACTAAGGAAGAGATAATAGTATATATAAATTAGAGCAAGGCAGAAGATAATCAGGTCGAAGCTCAGGTTGCGGCCGAGATAAAAGGTAACCCTTTCTCTAGTAGAAGGGGTATATATAATATCTGGGAGGCGACTGCGAGGGATATTAAGGTACAGGAGGCTTTCTATTCAAGTAGGGAGGTAGGTAGGTAGGTAGGTAATTAGGAATTTAGCACAGATTTGACCGCTATACACGGTAGCCCCCACTGACTGCAGCTGTTTTGGGGGGGGCGCGCAGAAATTAGTCAGCAGGGCGCGCCGGGTCTAAAAGCGCGCCCGGGCGCCTCTGTAGGGGGCGCCATGAGCCACCACTTGCACCTAACACGAGGGATAGTCAACCACCCCCCCGGCCCGAGGACTGTAGTTGCTTCGGTCCAATAGCTTACAGCCGGGAAGCCGAGGTCGCTACGGGAAAGCTTGTATGGGCCTGTGCTATATATGTCATGGTTCATTCAGAGAGAATAAGGATAAACAATCAAAGACTGGACAATGGAGAATAAGTTGATAGCAGTGACAGGTTTCATTACCACAATAAGCCCTTCCCTCTTCATTTCAGCCAATAGAGACACACCTTGACAAACTCACCCGCAAGGCTTGTAGCTCTCTGGTGAAAACATCTCTCTTATCCTTCTCAAGCGTCCGTTTTCTCTTCCGATTTTGACCGCTGGGGCTGATAGGCCCCAGAGGTTGACGAGTATGGATACTTGCCCGCTCAAAGTCCACGATCATACATCTGCTAATGCGTACGTCCTAGAGAACATTACGTGGCTCCGCATCGGAGTGTAGAATATGGCACTTGTGAAGTTCCGTGAACGCGGTGACAATCTTATCCACGATGCCCGCCTTGACCTGTACGGACTTGAAGACTGGTCGGCCGGCGTAACTCATAAACAGAAAGTGCTTATATACGCCACTATCAAAGTAGTATGGCTCAATGAGGTCCACTGTACCGAGGCAGTTTGCTAAGCATTCATGTATATATATAGAATATATCTGAGTATTTAACCTGCAATCAGCCTTTATCATGTGGAATTTAGCTCTACAGAGGTCTATGAACCTGGAACTCATGGAAAGGCATCATGCAGATGATTGATCATCTGTTAAAGTTCTATATATTTCTGTCAACTCATCGCCAGCCCTCAATTGACCGTAATATATTCCCCATTGATCCATTGTATCTATCATCTGCTACGAACGCCACCGCCCATACAACATCCTCGGGTTCCGCGAGGCTGCCTTCGCAAGGAATCTCTTCCTCCAACTCGGCTTTGATCGCCTCTAACTGATCTCCTGCTCCTCTTTGAAAAGTCTCGGTATTCAGCGGCCCAAATGCTATCCCGTTCACCATGCAACCGTATTTCGGTTGTAACTCTTCTGCCCAAACTTTGATCATGGACTCCAGAGCTCCTTTCGTAGACGAATAGATGATTAGTTCTGGTTGCGGGATACGGCTCAAACCAAAGCCTATGCAAATGATTCTTGAGCCTGACTTCACTCCGGAGAGTGACGCTGGTGAAGACGTGGTATACGGAGGCAAGTGTGGCGGCACTGCCTGCGTCAGCAGGAACGCGCCCCTGGCATTCAAGTTGTATATGTTATCCCAAAGTTTCGGCGTGACATTCCAGGTAGGGATATGAGGCACAACAGCCGCATTGCTGACCAGAGTGTCAATAACTCCAAAACGAGCGGCGGCCGCCTCTATCAGCTTGGCATATCTCCTCAGAAACATGCATCCCCCTTTTAACCAGAAGGAGCCTTCTATCGCGGTCTCTCCATTCCACTTTCGCATGTATCAGACTGAGCATTTCCGGATGGTGTCTAGAAAGTGCTACTTGTTCAAGGACACTTCCGACACTCCTTGGAAAATCTTGGGTGATAGCGACTTACATGCAGTTAAAACTGCCTTCGTTCCTCCTAACCAATACCACACAATCAACAATGCTTCCACTACCCAACCACTAATCTTGGGTGTTTCTCTCGGGCCTGAGGATATCGAGAGCGAGGGGAGATTCTTTCCGAATTTTACTCAAGGCTTCAAAGGGCCTTTATGTCGGAAACCAACAGGTACCCGACCTTCTTCTACACTTCTTTCAAGTGCTATGTATACTCCTTCCTCCAAATAGAAAAGATAAAGACAACAGAGCGGAAATTGGTTATGCTCCAAACTGTATCCTTATCACATCTGTATCTAGTTTTAGTGCTGTACTTGGCCTGTTGTTGGCTATACTTTGCTGCTCCATGTAATAGTGACCAGCGAGTGTGGCAGGAAGCCGCGTACGACTGGCATAAGCATTTTTGTGCTTCAAAGGAGGATGAAGGCTAGACCCGATTGGGTTACTTCGGTAAGGCTTGAGTCTGATGCAGCATTTTTTTGCTTCTGTGTTCAATAATGGCCTTGCATGTCTAATTCTTGCCTTTTCTGATTCTTAGTATCTGATTTAAAACTGCACGCCTTATGCCACAAGTATAGTCAATTTTAGTCTAATTCCATAGATTACATCAATCATCACGTGAGAAGCTTCCTCGGAGTATGTACGACGAAATAATAGACATTAGGGCCATTATTATTCTAGTACCTCATTATCCCCCCTCCTCTCGTAGAAATTGTGAGTGATCTCAATATTGATCTTCTTAGCATTTGGTGAGCGAACTTTGTTGTAGGAACAGGCCTATTCACTGGCTCTAAGGAGATCTCCAGCAAGCTTCCAGCATACTCAGTATGCTATACCCTCATTATCTACTTTAAACTCAGCTGAACAGTGAAGCTCAGGGGATGAGATTAGCTAGGAGTAGATAGAATTCATTTCCTCGATTCACCAATTGCTGTTGAATATATGACATGTCGTGCTTAAATATCTAGTCTTATGCAGGCACCGCAGTGTCCTGGTTGTATCGGCGATGAGCGACTGTCCGTTATCGAACGGATCCTTCCATAATGGCAACTGGGTCTTATGCATCATTATTTTGATGACCATCATCTGGTTTAGCGAGAGCAGGCTGATGTAATCAAGTGTGAGTATCCAAATATAATTCTATTATCTTTCAGCAGTCAGGCCACTTCGGGAGTTATGTGAGCAGGAGCATAGCATCATTCAGCAGGCAAAAGATGAAATAGAACAGAGGCGGCGGCGTAAGTTAAGGGCTTGTTAATAACTCAGTAGAACCATATTTATTGTCTCATATACCAGATAGAGTATCTTACTACAGAGAATATCAAATAGAATCTTCAACTAGTATCGTTGGGGAGAAACGATGCAGAGTTCTTGGCTATGTGGTCCGACAATTTCTTGCTATATGATCTCGCCTGCCATAATTGAAACATAACCAATCTTGCTTTCGTTTCTTATAAAACTGCTTCTCCATGATTCCAGCTCGCTCTCTTATAGCCTCCCATGTGTCAGGTAGCGCTCCTAACTCATAAATCCCAGCTTGAATCTCCTCTTCAAGCCCAAGGAAATCTCGCAGCCAGATGTGTTTCATTCGTTACTTTTTCCCACAGTCGGAAAAACTCTACCGAATAATTTCTTGCGCTTTCCGTTTGTTTAAGGCGTAGGAGTTGAATCGCAGCTTCGATGCAACCTGACGGGCTCATATTCCACTCGCCTTCAGTTTAGTATTTGTATCTTACTGTAAGTAGGAAAAGGTGTATCTAATAGGGAAAGAAGCTGCAGTCAAATTGGTCAAAGAACTGGTGATTGTACATTCCCCGTTTCTGCCTGATTCCTACGTCTAGGCCATATGACTGTGATAGCCAAAAACTTGGTTCACATCCCAGTTGATGCTACAACAGAAAGGTATTAGGAATAATCCGTAATACGTACAGTTCGCACTGCGGGTACTACACCCATGGCACGACTCTGAGCTATGTAAGCATCAAAATGACGTATCTAGGAGGTTACTCATCAGCCAAGGCCGGCTATACTTGTTTTACAAATTTGAGTATAGTCAAAAAGTCCAGCCGATCTTGGGCAGCGAGAAGGTTTTAGGCATCAATGCTACGTGTAAGAGGCACTCCATCTAGAAAACCGGGGATCATAAAACTCCCTAATCCTAGAGAATTCAATTAGGCAATTACTTACTATGTAGCTAATCTTTCATATAGTTCAATTGGAGCTTTATCTACGCAAAAGGAGGGTGATAGTCTGAGGCAGCTACCTAGACATTGACCTAGTTTCTGAAAGTCCTTTTTTCTAGCATCACTGTGCCGGTAATTACGCGGGAAGTAGACGCTCCTAACACTCCCTACATTCCACTACCCTCAACATTCCCTGTATTCCTTACACTCTCCTATATTCTCTACGTCACTCCCTGAACACATCAAAACAATGGACTTGAATTACATTTCTGCCTGTGGATATGGGGATATTTGGGCTCACTCTGCATGTCAGGAGTTTTTGTTTATAATATTGTAAAGGATGAATTAAATCGAGAGAGATTGCAGTTATGTATATCTATCATAATTCGGTCATATAAAGCTGATTTATATCAGGACCTATCTGCGGGTGTATTTCGTTGCTATATTATAGAACTCCCCGTCGCTTTATCCCAGCTATAATCAGCACGCTCCCTGAGAAGGCTCGTAGCTGAGCTAAAGTCTTATTGCCTGCTTAGCTATAAGCCTTGGAAATGGCCCTGAATTGAAGGTTTGTGGCTGAGCGCCAGTCTTGATTTTGTTAGGCCCCGATCTATTGGGCCTACCGGAGTTACGTTGACGAGATGATTTGATCCTACAATTATGATACCACACTTGCTGTTTTCGAACAATATGATGCTTCTATATACGCCCTACTGTATGATTTTACGCCTCTTGCTAAGCTTTTATGCTCTTCGCAGTATTAAGCAAATCTCGTAATTTTCTAGTGAATATAGGGCCAGTGGCTTTCGAGGAGGCAGAAAGCACTCATCGTCTTCCTACATCAATACATGAACAAGAGTCACTTTTTGAATGACGTTGTGAGACGTCATATAGACCGGTCAAGGTATTTTCCAAGGGCTGAATACTAAAAGCTTATAGTACAACTGAGTAAATACTATAATATTAGGCAGCTGCTTGGGCGCCTAAGAAAATACAAGATAAGAAAAATAATAAATATTAAGTAGGATATAATATGGGAGGCTATCTACTGCTCCCGATATACTTTAGTATTATAGAGCTTTGCTTTAGGCTTAAAAGCTGTTCTTAAGGTATGAAATATTAGTCCCTTGTACCTGGGGGGTAAATAATAAAGCTGATCTCAGCTCGTAGTTCTTTTAGTAACCCTAGCTAAGTATAGAGGTATTTTGATATATTATACTTATAACAGTTTGCAGTTCTCTATAAGCGAACTAAATAACTGCTAGTAGCTATCTTATATATTTTTACCTATAAACCTACTATATTAGGATATAAAGGTTCTCTCCTGCTGTATTCTTCTTCAGCTTCCCCTTTTTTCTTTTTCTTTTCTTTTCCTTTTCTTATATATACTATATTAATTATAGTAGTACTATTAGAGTTAATTTTATTTTAATTATACTATATATTATTTAGGTTACTATCTTTAGTTTATTTATTATCTAGATTATAACTATTATATTACTTGCTTATATTTTTTCCCTCTCTCTTTTATACTGAGTTTTACTTATATAAGTCTGTTAAAATAGCCTTTATAAGTACTCTAAGCCAGCTGGAGACTCTTATTAACTATATATTCCTCCCTCCTAAGCTCCTAGGCTGTAATAATAGAGGGCTGAACAACTAGGAGATCTAACTTATTACTACTCTTTATATCTCTCTGAGGGAATTTTATATTTATAAATAGTCCCAGATTAAACCTTCTTCTCTCAGACTAGTACTAAAAGCTATTAAGTTATTTAATAGCTTAAGCAGAGCTGATTCTGTTCTGTTCAGTAATCTTATATAGATACTCGAGAGACTGCGGACTGAAGGTATACTAGATCCAGCTGTTCCTATCTTATTATATATAACTATTTATATAGTACTAGATTCTATTATCCCTATTTATATTAGGCTTCAGAATACTAGTATCCTCTTTCGCTCTGTTAATAAGTATATTATCTTTAAGACCTTTGAACTTTCTCCGATAAATATATCTGTCTTTTCTAATAAGGGTTGTTTATAAAGGCAGTTTCCTAGTATTACTGTGAGTATTCCGTGTAATATTCTGGCTCGCGAGGGCTTTTATACCGCTATTTCTACCCTTATTAATAATATAAGTACCCAGAGTATTACTGAAATACAGCCCTATATCAGGAAGGTGCGGTAAGTACAGGTAGAGGATCGCGATATAGCTAATCCAGCTATTGTAATACAGCTTCTTATATCCGTCTTATATCCGTTTAGTAAGATCGTTCACGGGTCGAAGGTTGTGGAAAAATATATATAAGGAGGTTCGCTATAAGAAGGGGAATCGTCTGCCCTGGAGGCGATCCCCTATCTGGTTAATAATGCGAGTTATCCTTCAACTTACCCTTGCTAGTGAGAGCCTTCGTCCGATCCGCGGTATCGTGACCCTCTATATAAGAGGTTTATGGTTTATTTCATGGCCTATGTCTTGAATCTCTCTCTTCTACTTCCGTCGTGGTGACATGGAGCCGCTGTCCGACAATGGGACGGGATGATCCATGATTATGCCATGGCGCTCCCGTTGTGCTATAGTTACTCTGAGGCTGTTTACGGGCCTTTTCCGGTGACATCCCTGAATATATTGTTTGTCTTATGCGGTGGTATCCCGAAATATCTACCTATCAACTCGTGGACCTTTGACCTCCTGGGGTCGCCTGATCCAATTGGCCTTTTGACTATGTAATGTTTCATGTACCGACAGCAAGTTAAAGGTACGAGGTTGGACATGTATCATGCGACGTGCGGCTGTTCCTGGCAACCCAGTATGTCGCTATCCAAGGCTCGGCACATTATCTAACGGAAATACAGCAGTTGGTGAGTTTCCTGTCATCTTACATGTCTTACTTGTCGCTCCCTAGAAGGAATTGAGTACTAGCACGGTCTCGGATAAGACCATCATATATCGGATTTGTTTATTGTTATGGCATCGATATTAGTCCTGTTGGCTCACCGCCCCGATTGCGTCGACAGAGTGCCCGCACGCTAGCCATCCAACGATCAGGTCGGTAGATGATCATCAACGCATAGAAGCTGAGTTCAAGCCATGATTTGGTGAGGAATCCTGTGGGCCAATGAGCTGTTTGCTGGGGTCATGTCGAGTCTGGACTCATCCCGTGCCGTAGAGGGTGCATGCGTTATACACACGAACCAATGGCAATGATGGCAGTTGCGAGGATGTGACCGACCAACCTAAATACTCCCTTTATTTGAGTTTCTTTAAGCACGCACGGCTTAAGATAACCTTTTAACTACAAATCTTAAGTCCAGTATTTTACCCGGCAGTGGTTATACTATAAAACGCTAGTAATATATAGAGCTTAATTATTTACTATATATATAAGTTTATTATACTGATAATCTTATCTTAAGGTATAGTAATAAACTCTATCTATCCCTGATTCAGGGATTTCCTAATAAAGAATACTAAAAGTCTTATTATTTCTTTTTATAACTTAACTAAAACCCTTAATTATTATTTCTCCTAACCCTGGATATATTAAATATATTTAATATAGATATATATATTTTAAATAATATATACCTATTAGTTTAAAGAAAGGGGTATTAGTAACTAGGTATTAAATAATAAACTATTAAAGTACTTACTATAGAATATATTATAAATCTGAAATATATCTATATAGTAAATAATATTAGTAAATTTTACTTTCTTTAGTCTATTTTATATATTATATATAGTTCCCTAGCTTTTAAAAGTTAAAATAGATAGACCTATTATTATATATACTATTAGCAGATTACTCTAAAGCTAGTTTATTATAATAATAATAGAGGGAATACTATTAATAAAATATATAAAATACTAATAAGATATTATATTTATTTATAGAAATTTAAAATCTAATTCTATTATACTATTACTAATCTAGTTACTAGTTCCTATTTAAGTTATATTATCTACTACTCTATTATCTTTACTTATTACTCTTCTGATTTTATTAGAGTAGATAGTATAACTATATTTATATATAAGCTTAAATTAATCTTAATTTCTTAAGTTAGGTTTATATTATACTATAATAGGGGCTAGAATACTATTATAAGGGGAGTTAATAAAGCTTTTACTATATACTATAACTATTTCTTACTTCTAGACCTTAACTAGTATCTTCTTACTTATTTTATTATATTATTTAGAGATATAGATACCCTAAGTACCTATTAGCTTATACCCTTATTAGAACAGGATATAGGAGTATAGGATCTTATTAGAATATTACTTAATAGGTAAATAGCTATAGTAATAAATAAAAAGACTAGAATAATTCTCTATTAGGAGTAGCTAACTCTATTAATATTTACTATCCTAATAGATCTATAATATTAAAATTAGTCCTAATAGTACCCTTAGTAATTATTAAACTAAAATAAAGTATATATATTAGTATTTATTCTTCTATAATAGAGAGTATAATTAGTATATTTTATTATCAGGATCTATACTATTAGAGAGGAAAATCCTACTATCTTAAGGAGGTAGAATATAATAAGCTATATAATAAATATAATAAAATTAAAGAGGAAGCTTAGGAATAGAGCTATAATAGATATAATAAAAAGTAGTAAGAAGATTATACTGAGTAAAGTAATAACTATAGTATAGATAATTCTTCTATTAATAGAAATATAAGCAGGATAGATAAGCTAGCTAAAATAGCCTAGGATTATAATAATAATAATAGCAGAGATAAGCTTACTAGGGTAGAAAAAAATTAATAGGATCTTATAGGTTATACTGCTTTTTTATATACTATTTTAGAAGTTATAGAAGTCTTAGAGATTTTATTTAGTATTTATTATTATTCTTTTTATCTAGAACTTCTGAATTAATTCTATATTTAAGAAAGGGGGTAATATAAAATATATAATTAGATATAAATTACAGTATATACCTTATCTACTACTATCTTAATAATCTTATCTACCTTAGTATATAGTATAATTAATAGGTAATCTTTAATAAACTTTAGATAGATATAGTTTATTAATATATAGCTGATTTATTATTATAAAAAATATTCAGCTTATTATAATTATAGAGAATAAGTAACTAGAAGGTCTAAACTGTTTATAGGGTATTACTATAGTATAAAAGTTATATTTCTTATTTTATTTTATTTTAAAGTTTATTTTAGTTATTTATATTAAATAGTCTAAGTTTTTTATAATCTAATTTATTACTTAGCTTTATTATTATAATATTTTTATAAAGTAGATAGACCTTATCTCCCTCCTTTAAAATTAATTCTTTTAATCTTATTTTATTATAGTATTTTTTTATTCTTTTCTAGAGAAACTCTAGTTCTATCTTTATTTTAATATATAATAAGTATAATATTTCTTTTATAAGTATAATAGCTAGTATATTTAATCTATTAAATTCTAATTAATTCTAAAATTCCAGTTTATAACTATAGTTTATATATATTAATACTAGTTAGATTAATTCTTATACTAAACTATTATATATAATCTATACTATTAGTAATAGTTATATCTAATTATTCTACTTATAGTTAATATATACTTATAGATATTATTCTAGAGTTTAATTTAAATATTCTATTTAATTATTACTTTATAAGTAATAAGCTATTAAAAGCTTATATTTTATATCTATTTATACTATAAGTAATTATTAAAACTTAGAGATAAATATTATTTTTCTATCTAATATTATTTTATTAGATAATCTATAGTAACTAACTATATATTATAGAAACTAATATATAAGATCTTCTATAGAACTTATTTCTTTATATAGAATAAAGTATCTATATTTTATAAATCTATTAATAATTATTAGAATACTATTATATTCTACTCTAGTTATTAGTTCTTTAGATTTTAATAGTTTAATAATATAATTAAAGAATACTAATTATTATAATTATTCTAATATTAAAATTAATTTAAGTTCTCTATATAGTTTATATTATATAGATTTAATTTATATATATATATTATATTCTAAAACTATAGTTTATACTTCTTTTTATAGGTTTAGATAATTATAATATTATTTAATTCTATTAAATATTTTCTTAACTCTTTAATATTCTAAGAATAAATACTTATAGATTTCTTTAATAAGTATTATTTTTACTTTCTATTATAGTTTTTCTAAACTAGGAATAATATCTATCTAGATCTTAATATATACTATTTCCTTAAGTATAATTCCTAGGGTTTTTTATACTAAGTATTCTTTATTATTTATAATAAGTAATTATCTATTTATTTTAAATATAATTTATTTATATTCTAATTTATAGCTAAAGATATTAGTTTTTTTATTTTCTAATTTTTTTTAATATATTATTTTATAATTAAATTAGAATAAGTATTTAGTATAATAAATTTATCTTCTATTAAATTACTAGATTATAATAAAATATTAAATATTCTTATAATCTATATATATCTTAATCTTATATATTATTTCTAAATAATAATATTTAAATTCTTTAAATATATATATAATAGCTATAAATTCCTTATTATAGATAGAGTAATTAAGTTCTATACTATATAGTTTCTTTAAGAAAAATACTATAGAATATAATATTCTATTATTATCTCTTTAGCTAAATTATATACTAATTATAAAATCTAAGATATTAGTTTTAAATTCTATTTCTTTTATAGAATTAAATATTTATAGTATAGATTCTAAAAGTATTTAATTCTTAATTTTATTAAATACTTTTTATTATTTATTATTCTATTAGAATTTTATTCTTTTTTTAATAGTATTATATAAAAGTATAATAATTTTTCTATAATTCTTAATAAATTATTAGTAATAATTAGTAAATCTAAGAAAGATTTATACTTTCTTAATAGTTTTTAATATTTTCTAATTCTTAATTATAATAATTTTATTTTATTTTATTTATATTTTATTTAGTTAAATAATATATTCTAAGAAGTTAACTTTTTATATATAGAAATAGCTTTTCTCTAATTCTACTAATAGTTTTATATTTTCTAGTTTTTTTAAGATTTTATAGATATACTTCTTATATATTTCTAGATTATTTAAAAAGATTAAAATATTATTAAAGTAAATAATTATAAAGATATTAAAATACTTCTAGAGTATTTAATTAATTATTTATTAGAATATTATAAATATATTTATTAATCTAAAGGGTATTATAAAATACTTATAGAAACTAAACTTTATTTTAAATACTATTTTCTATTTATCTCTTTCTTTAATTTATATTAAATTATAAGCTCTCTTTAGATTTAGTATAATAAACTATTATTTTCTCTATAGTTAATCTCTAAATTCTATAATTAATAATAAGAGTATTCTATTCTTATATATAATCTTATTTAGCTATTAGTAATTAATAACTAAATAGAGTTTATTATTCTTCTTTAGTATAAATATTATAAAATATTCTATAGATAAAATTAATAGCTATATATAGCTTTTTATTAATATATTATTAATATATTTATAGAGTATTTATAATTAAAATTCTATAAAGTTATAGAGTTTATAAAAAACTAGTTTTTCTTTATTAATAATAAAGATTTTATAATTCTATTAACTATATTCTAATAAACTAATTTTAAGAGTTTTTTTAAATAGTTTATTATAAACTTAGTATTTTTCTAAAATATTTTTTAGTTATTCTTCTTTATCTAACTATTTTATCTATATATATCTATACTAGGTATTTTTTTTATTATTCTATTATATCTTTTATTAGTTATTTATATAGCTCTATTTCTAAATTCTAATATTAAATAGTTCTAAAAGTAGTTTTTCTATTTTCTTTTACTATTAATTATACTTAACTTTATATTTTTATTATTATTCTTTTATTAATTATTTCTAATTAATTAGTACTAAGTTTATATCTAAAAGCTATTCTTATTTCTATATCTAATCTAAGATTTATATTATTTATTTTAGTTCTTATTATAATAAGTTTTTTATAATTCTAGATTATAATATTATTAAGATTATAACTACTATATTTATTTATTATTATAAATTATTATTATTTTTTATAATAATACTTTTAGTTATTAAAAAATAAATATATTCTTTTAATATTTAATAAAATTTTAATTTCTATTAATTCTAATTTAAATATTTAAAAAAGTACTATTATTCTATATAACTAGTATATTAGTTAATTAGTAGATTTATATTCTTTAGCTATAATAACTTTAATATAATATTATAATCTCCTAGTAGTATTAAGTTATATATAATATTAAATTTCTTTTCTTAGATTTTAATTATAAGATAATTAGTTTTTAAATTAATAATTTTATTATTATATTTAAATTTTAAGTTTTCTATATTAGTTACTATATAGATTTCTTTCTTCTTTCTTTATAATAAGTAGAATTAATTAATTACTACTAGTAAAATATAATTTTCTTATACTCTATAGTTAATAAATACTATAAGCTAGTTCCTCTTAATCTCTATTTCTATAAGAATATAAATAGAGCTTTTAGCTTCTATTACTTTTAGAGTTCTTTAATCTATTATTAATATTATATTATATTATAACTCTATTATAAATAGTTTAGATTATTTTTTATCTAATTAACTTATTCTTTTAATTACTTATATTAGTTTATATTTATTAGTATATAGAAAAAAAGTTCTTTTAAGATATTTAGTTATATTATATTCTTAAATAAGTATTATTAGAATTTCTTTATTTATTCTTTAACTTTATTTATTAGTACTAATATAATTAGTTCTTTATATATTATATTCTATTTCTTTTTATTAATAGAGATTATTCCTAATTTCTCTGAATTACTACTTTCTCTATTACTAATTAGAGAAAATACTTCTTTTTTATATATATATTATAATTCTTCCTTCTAATATTAATATTATTAAAAGTATAGTTTAGTAGTATTTATATTATTATTACTATATATTACTAATTCTAATACTTTCTATTTAACTTTTTTATAATTTCTATATCTTTAATTATTATATTATTTAATCTAGTTATTATATATATATATTATTTAATCTTCTATATACTTCTAATTATATTATAATTTAAACTTTTTATTTTTATAAACCTTATATTATAATTCTCTATATATTTCTACTAATAGTTCTTTATATATATATTTAATAGAATATTTTTCTAGATTTTTCTTAAAAATAGTATATAGTTCTATTTTATATTATTAATATATAAAGTATATTATTTAAATATCTTTAAGTTTAATAGATATCTTCCTATTAGAATATAGAAAAAAATTATTTTTTATTTTAGCTTTTTAATATATTTAGTACTAAATATTATAATAAGTTATTTATAATTCTATAAAATAGTTCTATATTTTTATAGTTTTTATATAAGTTAGTATATTATATCTATTACTTTAGTATTAAATAATATTAATAGTATTTTTTCTATAGACTATTAATTCTAAATCTCTTTCTAGATTTTACTTTTATATTTTCTTTTAATAATAGGTATATAGTTTATTATATTTAGCTTTAATTTTATTTCTAGTAAATATATATTATTTCTATTCTTTATTTATCTTCTGAATAAAACTATTAATATAATAGAATATATATTTATATCTAGTAAAAGATCTATATTTTAGAATATTTTCTTCTTATTTATACTTTTATTTAAAATCCTAAAAGATTTATAAGATTTATTATTATCTTTTTTATAATATACTCTAGTCTTAGTATTATTCTAATTCTAATATTTTAATAAAAGTAGTAATAAGTATTCTAGAAAATATAGAAACTATAGTAATTATAGGGTTTATTTCTTAAATAATTTTTCTAATTATTCTAAGAGTTTTAGTTTTAGTTTTTCTAATTACTTCTAGCTATTTCTTATCTTCTTTAGTAGATTTCTAATTCCTCTGTTTTTTTAGCTTTAGATATTATAATAAGATATATTTAATCTTATTATAATTATAATACTTATATTTTTCTATAGCTCCTAGCTCTATAGGATCTATATATATTCTAAAGACTATAATTTATTATTATTATAACCTACTAATATTAATATAGTAGTTTATTTACTATTTATATATTTACTATTAGTATTACTAGTTATTAATTCTTATAGCTATAGTTATAAAGTTATAAATATTTACTAGTTTATTTTCTTTATAGAGTTCTTTCTAGATTCTTTTCTTAAATTAGTTAAAATAATAAGATATTATATATTTATAATTCTAACTAATTCTAGTTAAAAGCTAAAGATATTTAGTACTAAAAATTAATATTAATTTAATCTAGATAAATAGATTAATTTTATACTCTATTTTATACTTTTTATTTTATATTCTAAAGGTTTAGTAAAAAACTTTTATAAAGTAATTAAAGTTTATTATAATACTTATAGTTTATTAACTTCTATATCTATTAAAATATTCCCTTATAATAGATTTAAACTAATTAAGAGTATTTTCCTTAAGTTATAAATAAGTATATATAATTTATTTCTTATTAGTATTAAGAGTAATAGAGAAATAGTTAAAGTATATTTATAATTAAATTATAAATCCCTAAAGTTTAGTTTATATTCTATTAAATATCTTAAATACTAGTAGTTTAAATAGTATTCCTAGCTCTTATCTATTAGCTATAATCTAGATCTAAGCTTATAGATTAGTATTCTAAATAGCTTATTATTCTATTAGATTAGTTATAATTATTATCTCCTACTATATAGTTATAAGATATTCCTAAAGTTAGAGAATTTATTTCTTAAGAAGTTTAACTTTAATATTATTATTACTATTACTATTACTATTATTATTATCCTTATCTATTATATTATTATATAAAATAAATAGATTATTAGTAGTAGTAGGAGTATAGTATTATTAAGTTTATAGAATTATAGTAGTTATAATATCTTCTTTATTATTATATAGTAATTAAGATAAGATAATTAGCTGAATAAGAGTTATTAATATATAATAATTAGATAACTTATACTAGATAAAAATCTAGGGTAAGTTAGAGTTAAACTAATTAAAGAGTTATTCTAAATAGTATAATTAGATTATTATAGACTATATAATATAAGTTACTATTAATATATAAGTATTATAAAGCTAGTAATAATAGATATATAGATAATAGTATTAATAAGTATCTAAAAGAGTATTTCTATCTAATAAAATAAATATATATATATACTAGAGGTATTATACTTTAAACTAGCTATAACTAGCTTAGTATAGTAGATAGAATATTTAGAGTTAGCTATAGAGTAGTTATAATTAGATAGCTTATAGTTAAAACCTAGATTTATAATATCTTTACTTATATATAAGGTAATATAATTCTTAAGACTTAATTTCTTCTATTTATTAGCTATTTTTAGCTCTTTTATAAATAACTCTATCTAATCCCTATTTATAATATAATAAGTACTCTAAATAAAGGAAAAAATATTATTATTCTAATAGTCTAACTATATTTAACCTGCTCTAATTAATAAAAGAAATTTAAATAAAAGTAAATTAGCTATTAGTTAGCTAATATATATTATTCTATAAAGAAAGTTTAATTACCTTAGATTATCTTTATCTATTATATATCTAAACTTATTATTTTTTTTACTATTTTTATTCTTAATTTATTCTATACTTTTCTTTATTATAATAAGTTCTATCTATCTTTTATCTTTTTTATATCTCTAAGTTATATTACTTATCCTATTAATTAGTAGATCCTTCTAAGATTACTTTTACTCTATATTTAGCTAGTATCTTTAGGTTTATAGCTAATTTTATTATAATTAGTTTAATAGGAGTTTTCTTTAATATTATTTTAATAGTTTATTTAGTTCTACTATATAAAATTAGTTTTTTAAATAGAGTTAAATAAATCTTATCTAACTCTAGTTCTATCTTTTTATTTTCTTTAAGTAAAATAAGTAATTTAGATTATATTATAATTATCTTTTACTTAGTAATAGTTTCTTCTAATATATTAAATCTAAACTATAGAGTAATAATACTTATTTCTATAGTAGTATTTTTTAGATTTAATTTAGTATTAGTTTTCTTTAGTATAGTAATATACTCTTTAAACTTTATTATTACTTTATTATTATACTAATTAACTATTTTATAATTAGACTTTTTAATTTTATATTTAAAATCTTTTTTAAACTATTTAAAATATATTTTCTATATAAAGATAATTCTTATTTCTATCTTAAATATATTTCTAATAATTATTAAATTAATTTAATTTAGAAAGATAAGTTTAATTACTATCTAGTTATTAAAGAAGTAGGAATTAATATATTAGAGAATAAGAATATTAACTTTTACTAGAAGTTAGTTATTATAATTCTTAGTATTATATTTATTATAGATATATTTAGCTCTATTTCTAATATATATCTTAATAGCTATATCTATTTATCTTTTAATATAGTAGATAAAAGTACTTTTATTTATATATTCCTTATACTCTATAGTTACTTTTAACTCCTTTATATTTATAATTTTATTCTATATTTCTTTAAGTTTATTCTCTATTTTATAATATTCTTCTATAAAGGGATAATTAGATTATTTAGAGTTCTTAATATCTTAAAACCCTATTATAATATAGTTAAGTATTATTATATTAAGTAATTCTTTACTACTTTTTTTCTAATTATAATTAAAATATACCTTCTAATAGAGTATTTTATTATTAATTTAGTAGATTATAATTTAATCTATTTAGTAACTATAGTTTTAAATAATAAGAAAATACTTTTTATTTTTATCTTTTACTTAGTTAGATTCTATTATAAGTTCTTTACTCTTATTTAAAAAGAAATAAATTAATTCTTTATTAGATATAATTTTAATTATATTTATTTTTATTATAATAGGATTTATCTAGATAGTTTTATTAGAAACTTTCTTTAGTATTTTATAATTAGTTTTTATTTATATTATAACTAGAATATTTTTATTATTACTATCTTTCTTTATAGAAATATAGATTTTATTTATATTAATAAAGAGATCTTTTTAAATTTATTTAGAAATTAATATTTTTATCTTTTTAGGCTTTAATAGTATTACTACTAGAATTATAATCTCTTTATTAGTATTCTTAACTAGAGCTATAGATAATTTCTCCTTATTCTTATAGAATAAAGATTTAGTTTTTTTTAAAAGTATAATAATTATATTTCTCTTATATATAATAGATTTAGAAATTAGAGTTTATAGAAGTTATTATATTAACTTCTATATCTAGTTTATAATTTTAACTAACTATAAATAATAGTTCTACTAGATCTTAACTATTTCTAATTATTAAATATTATAGCTAACTCTTAGAGCTAAGAAGTTATAATTATATTTAGCTAAGTTCTAATAGATTATTTTAACTAGCTATTTATACTTAATCTTAATCTTTTTATTAGCTAAATACTTTTTAAGTTTAGTTATTACTTACTTATAGATATAGTTTAACTAGGGTTTTTTAGTACTAGTAAACTTAATAATTAAAAAGCTAAGTTTATAGATTATATATACTATATAGAAAAATCTTATCTATCTTCTAAATATTAGATAGATTAGTAATAAGAACTTATAGTTAGTAAATTCAGTCTAGTTATAATAAGATTAAATTATTAATAACTAGATAGAAAAAGTAAAAATTATAAGTTTACTTTTTTTATATAGTAGAATTATTAAACTTAACTAAGCTATAGTATATTTAATATATTAGCTTTATTATTATCTATTAGTTACTAATAACTACTATTTTATAAATAGATTCTTTATATTATTTAGCTATATATTTTATTTATAAATAGACTAAACTCTATATTAGTATATAAACTTAGCTTTTTTATTAAAAAAAACCTTTAGCTTACTAGTTTTATATTCTTATAGTAAGTTCTAAATATCTTTAGCTAGATCTTTTTTCTTAATCTAAGAATTATTTTTATTTTTCTATTCTTTCTAATAAACTAAGTATTTTATCTATATATAGTAACCTCTTACTTTTTTATAACTAAGTATTCTTTTAATCTTATATACTTTATTTATTCTTTTACTTAATTTAATTAAACTAGGTTCTAATAGCTCTTTTCTATAGGAATTCTTTCCCTAAGCTAGTTTCTATAATTATATAGTTAAAACTATAGAGTATACTTTATAATACTCTAGTAGATCTAATTTAACTATCTATAAATAAACTATCTTAAGGACTTTCTAAGAGCTAGATCTAGTTAGAGATTACTTTTTCTTTAGATTTCTAGATAACTAATAGTTATTATAGAGATATAGATAGATAATATTATTTTTAATAATATCTATTACTATTTTTAACTTATTATATCTCTCTTTTACTAGTATTACTATTATATCTAAAGTAAGTATAATCTTTTTCTAATAAGATTTTCTAAATATTTCTAAAATAATATTTTACTCTTATAAGAGAATTAAGTTAATTTAACTTATAAGATCTAGATTAAAATATAATTAGAATTCTATAATTATTTTATTTAATAATCTTCTTAATATTTTAACTTTTATATTATTTAGTTAATATTATAAAGCTAGAAGTATATCTATTTATTTAATATTAAGTTCTTCTAGTATATAGTACTATATAGTAATTTCTACTATTTAATTTTTTCTCTTAGAGATTCTATTAGTTTATAGATAGTATATAATTAATATTAATAATTTTATTTTAGTAAGATAAAATATCTCTTTTTATATCTTTAATATAAACTTTAGATCTCTATTACTAAGAATATATTTAGAAAAACCCTAATCTATAAGAAATAATTCCCTTATTAAAACTATTATTTATTTTATAGCTAAATATAATATATAGTCTATAAGAAGTATTATTTTTTTTAAGAATATATTATTTATAAAATCTAATATATTTAATTTTAGAAATCCCTCTATAGCTTAGTATATTCCTACTAAAAGAATTTTAAATAAATTAATTATAAAGTCTAATATAATTATATAAAAAGATTATAAGTATATCTAGTTTAGCTTTAGCTCCTCTATAGATAGATATCTAACTATATCTATCTAGTAATAAGTTAGATAGTAGTTTATATACTACTAAACCTTTCTTATAATTAACTAGATTTAATACTCTTTAAACTTAGTAATTATATATTTTATACTAAAATAGTATTTATTATTATATATACTATATATTAATACTATTATATAATCTTCTAGTATATATAATTAAGTTTAGTTATTATCTATTATATAGAATAAGAAACTATTCTTATTTAGATAAAATTACTTTAGTAGGAATTTTAATATAAACTTTAATTCTTTAGTTTTTACTATTTTTCTATTTATTTTATCTATTTTTAATTTCTCTATAAGATTTAGATACTTTATAATTCTTAATAATTTCAGATCTATTTAGTAGTTATATATAAGCTATTATATAAAAACTGAGTTTATTATTATTTTAATATTTATAGCTATATAATTAAATATATAATTTACTCTTCTAGCTTTAGATTCTATTAAATTATAGCTTTTTTCTATTATATTATATTCTAATTTATTATATCTACTTTCTATTATAACTATTCCCTTTAGATTAGTAACTAATAATTAGAATAATATATTTAGTATTATATTAAATTTACTTTTAATATAAAAAATATTTAGTTTAAATTATAATAGCTAATTTATAATCCCTACTAGTTTTAGATTAGCTTTATTTAAATCTAGGGTTTTTAAAGATATATATATAATAATACCTTTTATTACTATATAATTAGTTATAATATTTACTATATAATAGTTAGATTATACTATATACCTTAACTTCTATAAAGCCTAGACTATAGCTATAACTTTTACTTCTATTAATCTATATATTCTTTTAGTAATTAATACTATTTAAAATATAAATAGAATTAGTTATAATCTAGAGAAAAATATATTCTTATCTAGAATACTAAATCTATTCTATTTATAATCTAATTAGAATATATATATACTAAACCTGTTTTTATATATATTTACTTTAATAAATAGATATTTATCTAGATTTAGATATTATAGAAAAAATTACTTTAATAAAATCTACTAAAAATAGCTAAAAGAGTTTAATTCTTCTTTAGTAGGTTTAAATATTAGCTTTTTTATTATTATTTTTCTTACTATTTTATTTATACTATCTAAAATAATCTTATTATTTTTTACTAACTTTTATAGAATAGTTTTTCTTACTTAGAGAGATTTTACTATTATATTATACTATAGAACCCTATTATAAAGCTAACTAGCTATATCTAGATATATTTCTAAAGCTAAAAAATTATTTAGAAATTCTAATTTAGTAAATATAGCTAATCTCTTATTAATTTTACTTATATTATTACTATTTATAATATATTCTAAGAGCTTAATACTTAGATATATAATAAATAATTTCTTAGTAGAGATATAAATATAGTTTTCTTCTAGGATTTAGAATACCTCTTCTATATACTAGAGATACTCTTTAGCTAAATTTAAGAATATAATAATATTATTAATATAGGTTTATATAAAATACTTATACTTCTATAGAATTCTATTTATAAACCTTTAGCTAAAGCTTAATAAGTTCTAAAAGCTTATTAAAACTATATTTAATATCTTAAGATCTCTTTTAGAGATAACTACTATCTGATTATAATACTCTAAGAAAATAGATAGTTAGAAAAAGAACTTAGCTATATTAAATATATTAAAATATCTTTTTTCTTTTATATTTAAAAGTATATTAATTTAGTTTAGTAATAGATATATATCTAGTATAACTTTACTATTAAATAGCTATAGATTAATTATTATATAGTCTTTCTTCTTATCTTTAACTATATATTATATTATAAATACTAGGTATATAATTTAAACTAATTAGTTTATAGAGCTTATTTTCTCTTTTATTATTAATCTATTATATATTTTATCTAGGAACTAGTAGTTATTATAATTTAATAAATAAAAATAAACTATTTTCTTCTAATCTTACTATCTATTAACTAGATCTACTCTTATCTTTATCTCTTTAGATATTAGAATTATATCTTTATTATAATAGATATTATATTTATTTAATAGCTTAATAAAGAATTTAACTAATATCTTATTAAGATTAGCTATATATATACTATACTTATTTTTTCTTATTAAAATATTTAATATTCTTAATATTCTATAATTTAGTAGACTATTATTAATACTAGGAATTTCTAGTTTTCTTCTTTTTTTAATCTACTCTATATTTTTTTCTATAAAGTTAAAGTATTTATCTATACTTTTAAAGTTTATACTAAATAGAATAATCTAATTAGCTTTTTCTAGAGTTAGGAATATTATTTACTTATTATCTTTATATTTCTTAATTTTATCTATAATTTAGTTCTTTATAAGGATTAGAAATCTCTTAGTATTATTACTAAATACTACTAGCTATAAACTACTTATATTTACTATTATATTAAATATAGATTTATAATTTAGTATAAAATAATATACTTTCCTTTTTTCTTCTAATAGAAGTAAGCTCTATTTTATTATAATTAATATCTTTTTATCTAGCTATAGTTTAGAATTTTATTATATTTAGATATTATAAATTACTTTTTTTAATCTTAGTTAAAATATATTTCTTTAGATCTTTATATTATATACTAATCTGAAGATTATATTTAGATTAATAAAATTAACTTTTATTCTATAGTTATATAGAAAATATATTCTTAGTAATAGCTTTAGATCTAGTTCTTTTATAATATTAGTAATAATTATAAAGTAGATATATACTTCTACTCCTATTATAATATTAGATATATAAAAATTAAATATTATTATTTTTAAAATAGAAAAATTTAAATTAACTCTAGTTATTTATTTTAAAGATTAGCTATAATAGTATATATTTCTATTATACTTTTTAAGCTATTTTTTATCTATTAGAATAATTAAAATACTAGTATTAATATATACTTTATAAAAATTATTTTTATTATTAAACTTTAAAGGAATCTTAAAATATATATATACTTTTTTCTCTAACTCTTTAGATATATCTAGATATAAACTAACCTTAATTATCTACTCTAGTTATAGTATAATTTATATATAGGCTTATTTCTTAGATAATATAGAGAGTTTAGCTTATTTTTAAATATAGATTATTATTTCCTAGTAGTTTATAAAATTTAATATTTCTTTTTCTAAGATTTCTTTCTTTTTTTCCTTAAAGAACTCTTTAATAAAAATATAATCTTTATCTTTTAGCTCTCTTTTTTTATTATTAAAGTTAAAGTTATTAACTCTAAGTTAAGCTTTATTTTTAAATTAACTACTTTTTTATAATCTATATTATTAGTATATAAATTATTTCTATTAGAATTTTAGCTTTTCTCTAAAAAAAACCTTATAATTTCTTTTTTCTTACTAATTCTTACTATTTTATAGAGAAAAACTCTAGTTCTTATACTAAGAGATCTAATTATAACTTTAATACTTTCTATTATATAGCTAGTATTCTCTATTACTCTAGTAATTTTTTTATTCTTAGTTAGAAAAGTAGTTATTTTTAGCTTTACTATTAGATTTAGATTTCTCTTAGAGGAAATAGACTATATTTATATCTAGTCTAATAAGATCTATTATCTTATAATACTATTAAAGTTTAATAGTTTTTAAAAGATTTAAAATATCTTATCTTCTAAATTCTATTTTATTTAATTAATTAGTTTTTATATCTATTATAAATAGTTCTATATATATTACTTTTAACTTTAGATTAAGTATATTATATACTCTTAGTAACTATTAAAGTATATTTATTTCTCTATATATAACTAATTAGTAGAATACTTTAGCTATATAATTCTATAGTAAGTAATTCTTATATAGATCTTTTTCTAAGAATATTATTAATACTAGCTTCTTTAAGGTTTTAACTAGCTATATATTAAATTATCTTTTTAATATTATTTTCTATTATTTAAAAAATAATCTAACTAATAGATTTTTAATTATATCTAACTCCTATTATTATTATACTAAAATTTTTCCTCTAAATAATTACTATAGGTTTATTCTAATATATTTAACTCTCTTTTAGCTATTTAATATTATAATATCTCTTATTATATCTAGCTATAGAGTAATATTAATAAATATAATTTAAAATCTATTAGTAAATACTTTATTATTATTAGAGAGCTCCTTATTTATATCTAGCTAAAAGATATTAATATTAGTTAATTTCTATTTAGATATATATATATTCTATAGAGTTTTAATTATTCTCTAAAGAATTATTATTAATTTTAATTATTCTTAATTCTATTAGAGTTATTCTATTTTTATCTAGTTATATTCTAGTTTATTAGATTTTATTTAGATTAGGTTTTTCTATACTATTAATATAGTATTCTTTATTTAAATTAGCTTTTTACTCTAGAGCTATTTAATTTTATTCTAACTCTAGTTAGTTTTATTACTTTTAGACTAGATTAGATATTTAAGAAGTTTAACTATTAATCTTCTTTATTAGATTAGTTTATTCTCTATAGTAGATATTACTAATATAGTTTAATTAGTATTAAATAGAGTTAATTAGATAAGTATTTACTTAAATAGAATAACTATAGTTAATTTTATATTTATAAAAGTATTTATATTCTTCTAAAAGCTCTTTTTTATTTTATATATTAGAATTATATAATTATCTCTAACTTCTTTTATAACTATTTCTAGATTAGCTATTCTTAGGGTAAATTTTAAACTTAGAAATAATAACTTTTTCCCTTTCTCTACTAATAGGTCTTTAGATATTATTAGAGTAGAATATTAGATAATAGTATTTTTTCTCTATATTATTTCTATTAAATCTAAACCTTTATTAAAACTAATTATAGAATTTAGAGAGAGAGATTCTTATTTCTATATTTAGCTATTATTTAGTAATAATTTAAAGCTATCTAGTTTTTCTCTTTCTAGTATATATATTTAGAAATATTTAAGAATAAATTTAATTAGTAGGGGTTAGCTTTATATTTATATAAGATATTCTGAATCTAATTATATTTTAATTAGTATTTTCTACTTCTTTATAACTAAGAAAATAATAGAAGTATTTTTAGGGTTTTCTATTATATCTATATATATCTATTCTCTCTAGATCTTATTTTCTATTAATTTAGTTCCTAAGTTCTTAAAATATAGTAAAATTAATCTACTTAGAAATATAATTTCTAATTCCTAGGCTTTTAAAATAATATATTTTATAGAGTTCTAAATAGTTCTAATTATATATTAATTAACTATATTCTAATAGATTAGAGCTTTAATATTCTAGTCTTTTAATAGTTAAAAAATTAGATATTTAGAATTAATTTATTTAATAAAAGTCTTAATTAATTAAGCTATAGCTATTATTTATAATAATCTACCTTATAGTATAAAGTTTAGATTATTTTTAAGGAAATTAGTAACTTAGTATATATATTTAATATTAGATATACTAAAGTAGTTATTTCTTAAACTAGCTCTAATTAGTATTTAGCTAAGTTCTTCTCTTTATTACTCTCTCTTAAGCTATTAATTTAGTTATTTAAGGTTTTATAAAAATAGAGAATTACTACTATCTATTATACTTTAAACTAGCTATAACTAGCTTAATATAGTAGATAGAATATTTAGAGTTAACTATAGGATAACTATAGTTAGATAGCTTATAGTTAAAACCTAGATTTATAGTATCTTTACTTATATATAAGGTAATATAATTCTTAAAACTTAATTCCTTCTATCTACTAGCTATTTCTAGCTCTTTTATAGGTAACTCCGTCTGATCCCTGTTTATAGTATAACAAGGGGCTTATAATAGCTTATTAGTAATCTAGAGTAAGTTTAGCTAAGGATTATTTAGACTTACTAGTAATCCGGAGTAATCTATTCTTATTAGTAGAAAAGATAGGGTATACTATATAATATAGTAGGTATATACTTTATTTATAATAAATAATAATAATTTCCTTTTAAACTTAAGCTATATAAAAAGTAATTTTTTATAGCTTTTATAATAAACTAGATTAATAATAAGATTACTTTTATATAGTTAAACTTAATCTTTATCTTATTAATAAAACTAGAGATAAAGAGGCTTAAACTATATATTCTTAATAGTAATAAAGATTATATAATTAATAAATTTATAATATATTCCTTCTTTTCTTATTATTATATTTATTATATATTTTATAGCTACTTAATCTATTAGTTTTTTTATTAATAAAGAGAGCTTATTATAATAAGCTTATAAAGAAGGATATTTGAATTAATTTCTTTATTATACCTTATCCAGCTTTAACTAGCTAAGGTTTATAGTTATAAATAGAGATATTCTTCTAATTAGTAACTGTATTCTATGGTTATATAGGTTAAAGCTGCTTATTATAAAACCTATACTTGTAAGACAGATTATATAATTATAATAGCTTGATTGTTTTTACTACAGCCTGGTCGGATTCTTCCTTTTAAAGGAAGGCTTGTTTATAGCACTACAGCTACTAAATTATAAATCTAGAACTTATATATCTTCTCTACCCTTTTTAATATAATCTATAATTACTTTATAAATATCCTTAAAGGTAGTAAGCTTTATATTATTGAAGCGGAGAGAGAGGAAGCTGCACACATACACAACACCCACAACCACACAACACAAGGATATATGGCACACAGCGGTTATCGCGTTAGTTGACAGCTTCATCGCCCGCATTGTGATTCATCGTACGAAGGTCTTCGTTATCTCGAGCGATTGAACGGATTGAGGAGAGAGGGTTCCCTCACGAAGGAAGCATTTGAACGCTTCTCGCAGCGCCTCTTGAGGCCACGACCGGCTTCAATTGAACAGAGGCTCCGCGAGGCTTCGCAATTGAACAGTCAATTCACTTGATAAATCGCAAGCTAGGGTCTCAATTGAATGAAGGAAAAAGCATGAATTTCTCCTAGGCTGCGAAAAACAGCTCCTTTTAACTAGGCCGCTGAGCGGCATGACCTGCAAAACCCGGACCTTTTATCCCTGCTTTATTATTAAGCCTAAAAACTAGAGATATAATAATTAAAGCTATATACTTCCCTTTATTTTATTAATAAATTTTATTTAATTTATAATCAAAAATTATTAAGGATATATATCTTTAGGTGTTTATGAACAAAGGCCTCTGCCAGGCCGCAGGAAGTCACGTGTAAAGGTGGATCGGCAGGACCCACCTCGGGAACCAATAAGGGTGACTTCACTTTGGACAAGTGAAGTCCTAAGTGAATACAGACGTGAACTCAGAAGTGAAGCCTACTGATACACACATATATATACACATTTATTTCTTAGCTAGAAAACACTCTCTTAGACAGTTATCAATACAATTGACACCGCCTTTTCAAAGCCCCTGGTCCAGATGGGATCTTAAACAAGGTCCTTAAAGTGGCTGCACGGAGAATCAGAACACATTTGACAAGAATATTCAACCAGAGCATACGTCTGGGGGATCTTTGGCATTGGGATCACGCCGTAAGCAGATGACACCTCCCAGGGCGAGGACGTGGTGCTCCTTTAGCGGTGGACAAGAAGGGTTACGATAACGAGAGTAGATACAGCTTTAATACGCCGGGGGAATTAGACGAGTCTCAAGCACAAAAGGTCAATTCAAGAAGATTAGAGAGTTAGAGAAAAAGAGATCCCTTCTCAAGAGGCTACCGGGAATACCCAACTCATTACAATAATGGCCCTGACAAAAGAAACCGGGGCCCCCGGCCTTGACCAGTCTCGAGCAGACAAAACTACCCACGACCTGAACCTAGATTGCAGCAAAGACGGACACCAACGGCTGCTGGTTGAAAGTACCACCACAATAGACCACGCGGCCATTTTGAGATTTGAAAGTGCATGGCGAACTGCACTGATTGTGGTTATTGTTGGTGGACGAGTCGGCGAGGTTATCTCCACATGTGCAAATGGACTGTCCATTGACAGTTGCCAGTGTAAAGAACAGGGCAGGGGGGCCGGCACCACCATTTCGGGCCGTAGCACAAGTGTTGGCGCAGTCATCGACAGATACTGTTTCGACACCAATGGCGAGAAGGGGCGGTTCGAGGCCATTTACTTGGTTTGCTGCGTTCGCCGTAAAACAGCCAATATAGTCGTACTCGGCGATACCACCCTGTGGTCCTTGAGGTCCCTGGGGTCCTTCAGGTCCTTGAGGTCCTTGGTCGCCCTTGGGACCTTGAGTACCCTGGGGGCCTTGATCGCCCTTAGGACCTTGAGAACCAGTTGGGCCTTGAGGGCCCTGATCGCCCTTGGGACCTTGAGATCCTTGATCGCCCTTGGGACCTTGAGATCCTTGATCGCCCTTGGGACCTTGAGATCCTTGATCGCCCTTAGGACCTTGAGAACCAGTTGGGCCTTGAGGGCCCTGATCGCCCTTGGGACCTTGAGATCCTTGATCGCCCTTGGGACCTTGAGATCCTTGATCGCCCTTGGGACCTTGAGATC
>JAPDLB010000111.1:0-50463 GCA_027569935.1 Clonostachys sp. G952 | reverse complement strand
TATTATACTTATAGAGATAAATTAATTAATAATCTTATATAATTAACTTTTCTTATTTCTAAATAAATATAATTTTAAATTAAATTAAAATAAACTCTAATATACTAATACTAAATCTAATCTAATATTCTAATCTAAATATAATTAAAAATAATCTAAAACTTAAATAATTAATTTTTAAAAGCTATTTTTACTCTAATTAACTTAATATAGTATATAATATATTAAAACTATAAATTATATATTAGATTATAATAGGCTTATATAAATAGATAGCTATTTTTAAGATATAGTTTTTCTTCTAGTTAATCTCTATTCTCTATAAGTACTTATAGTAGTACTAGATAGACTATATAATAAAGTAATAGATTAAATAGATATAGCTATTAAATCTATAATATTAAAAGTAGTTTTATTACTATAAATAGGCTCTTAACTAATTAAAGGGATATATAATAAATATAATTAGTAAATAGCTATATTAGATTATCTTAGATAATAGTTATTATTACTTTAAGAATTTTATTAGAAATATTAACTAAATTCTAAGAGATTAGAATATTTATATTAGATATTATAGCTATAAGCTTTAAATTAGAAAGAAAAAATAGTTATTACTATTAGATAATAAGCTTTCTCTCTTAGGGACTATAACTATAGTTAGATTATTTATATATCTAGCTATATAAATAGCTTCTATTATTAGAGTTTTTAAGATATTAATATCTATATCTAGGCTAAAAGTATAATATTTAACTTTATCTTATAGTATTAAAGGTTTAGATATAGACTACTAATTATATTCTTAAAAAATATATATTAGATTATATATTATCTGATTTTAGAATATATTTTTATTTATAGTAAAACTAATAGAAAAAAAAAATTAAACTCTTTAAGAAATAAGTTCTCTAACTTTAGAAGTATTTTATAACTATATAGTAAAAGATAGTAATTATTATTAATCTAATAGAATAATAAGCTATTTAGAATATTAATTTATAAGTTTAAGTCTAGATTATAACTAATAGATAAAAACTAGAAATATTATTTAAACTATTAATATCTAAGATATTTAATAGAATATAAATTAAACTTTAAGAATTTATAACTTAACTATAAGTATACTTTAATTATTTCTCTATTATTTTTAATATTAATAAAAGATAAATTATATATATTTACTTATAATTTAAAGAAAATACTTTTAATTAATTTAAATTTATTATAAAAGAATATTTTAATAAATATAGAAATTAATAAACTATAAATATTATAATAAACTTTAATTATTTTATAGAAGTTTTTTACTAAATCTTTAGAATATAAAATAAAAAGTATAAAATAAAATATAAAATTAATCTATTTATTTAAACTAGATTAATATTAATTTTTAATAATATTAAATATCTTTAGTTTTTAATTAGAACTAGTTAGAATTATAAGTATATTATATCTTATTATTTTAACTAATTTAAAAAAGAAGTTTAGAAAAAACTTATTATAAAACCACTCTCTCTATATTATCTAATCTACCTTAGTTATTACTAAGTTATATAAAGCAGACTAATATACTTAATTATTTATATATTAAGTATATCTATATAATACTAATAGTAATATATTCTATATCTAATATATTATCTTTCTATATATATATATTTATTTTATTAGATAGAATACTTTTTTAAATAGTTATTAATATAATTATCTATATATTTATTATTACTAGCTTTATAATATTTATATATTAATAGTTAATATATAATTCTAAACTTAGTCTTAAAAATAGTATATAGTAATTTTTATAATTAGCTATTACTTTTCTCTTAAAGATTCTATAATAATAACTAATTAATCTATTATAATTCTAAATACTATTAAATTAACTTTATTTAATTTAACTTTTCTATTTAATAAACTTTCTAATAATTCTATTCTATTTAATTCTTTTCTACTTAATAATACTAACTAAATTAGTATTAAGTATTAGGTTTATCTATATATCTTTATATTAATTAGCTACTAGATAAAGTAATAGTTCTAGTAGGTATAACTACTAGGTCTATATATAAAAGAGTAACTTTATTATTATAAGTAAGCTTATAATAGAGTATAAGCTTAAATAATTAATATCTAAAAAAAGATTCTAATAATTATTACTAATAATTATTATTATATATATAAGAATCTAGTTACTTATAATAACTAAGCTCTAGCTATAAGGAATAATTATATTAGAAATATTTATTATTACTATTATAAAAAATAATTAGTAATAATAAGCTTAGAGAGATATTATAATTAATTATAAATAATAAGTATTTTCTTTTAGAGTTTATAATTAAGTTATATACTTAATAAGCTCTTTTTAGAGTTTTTAAAGTTATTATTACTTATACTTTAGCTAACTATATAATAAAAAGTAAAAAAAAATAGAGTTAAAGATTAGATATAAATTAGAACTTAGTTAAAAACTAATTATATAGATTATATTATATATAGCCTGATCTTAGAATATTACTTTTTATATATAGTAAAAATCTCTAAAAAAATATTTAATAACTAAGTTTCTAAATATAATAATTACTATTCTATACTTAAATACTTATTATAATAAATTTTTAAGTTTTAAAAACTATACTAATATTATAATTTGAGAATAGATATAGTTTATAATAATAAACTTATTATACTTTAAACTAGCTATAATTAGCTTAGTATAATAGATAGAATATTTAGAGTTAGCTACAGAGTAGCTATAGTTAGATAGCTTATAGTTAAAACCTAGATTTATAGTATTTTTACTTATATATAAAGTAATATAATTCTTAAAGCTTAATTCCTTCTATCTACTAACTATTTCTAGCCCTTTTATAAATAACTCTATCTAATCCCTATTTATAGTATAATAAGTACTCTAAATAAAGAAAAAAATACTACTACCCTAATAGCTTAACTATATTTAGTCTATTCTAATTAATAAAAGAAATTTAAATAAAAATAAATTAGCTACTAGTTAGCTAGTATATATTATTCTATAAAGAAAGTTTAATTACTCTAAATTATCTTTATTTACTATATATTTAAACTTACTATTTTTTTACTATTTCTATTCTTAATCTATTCTATATTTTTCTTTATTATAATAGGTTCTATTTATCTCTTATTCCTTTTATATCTCTAAATTATATTACTTACTCTATTAATTAGTAGATCCTCCTAAAATTATCTCTACTCTATATTTAGTTAGTATCTTTAGATTTATAACTAGCTTTATTATAGTTAGTTTAATAGGAGTTTTCTTTAATAGTATTTTAATAGTTTACTTAGTTTTATTATATAAGATTAGTTTTTTAAATAGAGTTAAATAAACTTTATCTAATTCTAGTTCTATTTTCTTATTTTTTTTAGATAAAATAGATAATTTAGATTATATTATAGCTACTTTTTACTTAGTAATAGTTTCTTTTAGTATATTAAATCTAAGCTATAGAGTAGTAATACTTATTTTTATAATAGTATTTTTTAGATTTAACTTAGTATTAGTTTCCTTTAGTATAGTAATATACTCTTTAAACTTTATTATTACCTTATTATTATACTAATTAACTATTTTATAATTAGACTTTTTAATCTAATATCTAAGGTTTTCTTTAAACTATTTAAAATATATTTTCTATATAAAAATAGTTCTTATTTCTATTTTAAGTATATTTCTAATAATTATTAGATTAATTTAATCTAGAAAGATAAGTTTAACTATTATCTAGTTATTAAAAAAGTAGGAATTAATATATTAGAGGGTAAGGATATTAACTTTTACTAGAAGTTAATTATTATAATCCTTAGTATTATATTTATTATAGATATATTTAGCTCTATTTCTAATATATATCTTAATAGCTATATCTATCTACTTTTTAATATAGTAGATAAAAGTACTTTTATTTATATATTTTTTATACTCTATAGTTACTTTTAACTTCTTTATATTTATAATTTTATTCTATATTTCTTTAAGCTTATCCTCTACCTTATAATATTCCTCTATAAAGGGATAACTAGATTATTTAGAGTTCTTAATATCTTAAAACTCTATTATAATATAGTTAAATATTATTATATTAAGTAATTCTTTACTACTCTTTTTCTAACTATAGTTAAAATATATCTTCTAGTAAAGTATTTTATTATTAACTTAATAGATTATAATTTAACTTATTTAGTAGCTATAGTTTTAGATAGTAAGAGAATACTTCTTATCTTTATTTTTTACTTAATTAGATTCTATTATAAGTTCTTTATCTTTATTTAAAAAGAAGTAGATTAATTCTTTATTAGATATAATTTTAATTATACTTATCTTTATTATAGTAGGATTTATCTAGATAGTTTTATTAAAAACTTTCTCTAATATCTTATAGTTAGTTTTTATCTATATTATAACTAGAATATTCTTATTATTACTATTTTCCTCTATAGAAATATAGGTTTTATCTATATTAATAAAGAGATCTTTTTAAATTTATTCAGAAGTTAATACTCTTATCTTTTTAGGTTTTAATAGTATTACTACTAGAGTTATAATCTCTTTATTAATATTCTTAGCTGAATTTATAGATAATTTCTTCTTATTCTTATAGAATAAAGATTTAATCTTTTTTAGAGATATAATAGTTATATTTCTCTTATATATAGTAAGTTTAGAGCTTAGAGTTTATAGAAGTTATTATATTAACTCCTATATCTAGTTTATAATTTTAACTAACTATAGATAGTAGTTCTACTAGATCTTAACTATTTATAGTTACTAAATATTATAGCTAACCCTTAGAGCTAAAGAGTTATAGTTATATTTAGCTAAGTTCTAATAAGCTATCTTAATAAGCTATTTATATTTAGCTTTAATCTCTTTATTAACTAAATACTTCTTAAGTTTAATTATTACTTATTTATAAGTATAATTTAACTAGGGTTTTTTAATACTAGTAAACTTAATAATTAAGAAACTAAATTTATAGATTATATATAGTATATAGAAAAATCTTATTTACCTTCTGAATATTAGATAGATTAGTAGTAAGAACTTATAATTAGTAAATCCAGTCTAGTTATAATAAGGTTAGATTATTAATAGCTAGATAGAAAAAGTAAAAATTATAAGTTTACTTTTTTTATATAATAGAATTATTAAACTTAATTAAACTATAGTATATTTAATATATTAGCTTTATTATTATTTATTAATTACTAATAGTTACTACTTTATAAATAAGCTCTCTATATTATTTAGCTATATATTTTATCTATAAATAGGCTGAACTCTATATTAGTATATAAACTCAGCTTTTTTACTAAAGAAGATCTCTAGCTTACTAGCTTTATATTCTTATAGTAGGTTCTAAATACTTTTAGCTAAATCTTTTTTCTTAATCTAAGAGTTATTTTTACTTTCTTATTCTTTCTAATAAACTAAGTATTCTATCTATATATAGTAGCCTCTTACTTTTCTATAGCTAAGTATTCTTTTAATCTTATATATTTTATTTATTCCTTTATCTAATTTAACTAGATTAGATTCTAATAGCTCTTTTCTATAAGGATTCTTTCTCTAAGCTAGTTTCTATAGCTATATAGTTAAAACTATAGAATATACTTTATAATACTCTAATAGATCTAATTTAACTATCTATAGATAAACTATCTTAAGAACTTTCTAAAAACTAGATCTAGTTAAAGATTATTTTTTCTTTAGGTTTCTAAGTAACTAATAGCTATTATAGAGATATAGATAAATAATATTATCTTTAGTAATATCTACTACTATTTTTAACTTATTATATCTCTCTTTTACTAGTATTACTACTATATCTAGAGTAAGTATAATCTCTTTCTAATAAGATTTTCTAAGTATTTCTAAAGTAATATTCTACTCTTATAAGGGAATTAGATTTATTTAACTTATAAGATCTAGATTAGAATATAATTAAAATTCTATAATTATTTTATTTAGTAATTTCCCTAGTATTTTAATTTTTATATTATTTAACTAGTATTATAAAGCTAGGAGTATATCTATCTATTTAATATTAGATTCTTCTAGTATATAGTATTATATAGTAATTTCTACTATTTAATTTTTTCTCTTAGAGATTCTATTAGTTTATAAATAGTATATAGTTAATATTAGTAACTTTATTCTAATAAGATAAAATATCTCTCTCTATATCTTTAATATAAACTTCAGGTCTTTATTACTAAGAATATACTTAGAAAAACCCTAATCTATAAAGAATAGTTCCCTTATTAGAACTATTATTTATTCTATAGCTAAATATAATATATAGTCTATAAGAAGTATTATCTTTTTTAAGAATATATTATTTATAGGATTTAATATATTTAATTTTAAGAATCCCTCTATAGCTTAGTATATTCCTACTAAAGGAATTTTAAATAGATTAGTTATAAAGTCTAGTATAATTATATAAAAAGGTTATAGATATATCTAGCTTAGCCTTAGCTCCTCTATAGATAGATTCCTAGCTATATCTACTTAGTAGTAAGTTAAATAGTAGTTTATATACTATTAGACCCTTTTTATAATTAACTAGATTTAATACCTTTTAAACTTAGTAATTATATATTTTATACTAAAGTAGTATTTATTATTATATATACTATATATTAATACTATTATATAATCTTCTGATATATATAGTTAAGTTTAGCTATTACTTACTATATAGAATAAAAAACTATTTTTATTTAGATAAAATTACTTTAGTAGGAATTTTAATATAAACTTTAGTTCTTTAGCTTTTACTACTTTCCTATCTATTTTACCTATTTATAATTTCTTTATAAGATTTAAATACTTTATAATCCTTAATAATTTCAGATCTATCTAGTAGCTATATATAAGCTATTATATAAAGACTAAGTTTATTACTATTTTAATATTTATAACTATATAATTAAATATATAATTTATTTTTCTAACTTTAGATTCTACTAGATTATAGCTTTTTTCTATTATATTATATTCTAGTTTATTATATCTACTTTCTACTATAACTATTCCTCTTAGATTAGTAACTAATAATCAGAATAATATATCTAATACTATATTAAGTTTATCTTTAATATAAAAAATATTTAGTCTGAATTATAATAGCTAATTTATAATCCCTACTAGTTTTAGATTAGTTTTATTTAAATCTAGGGTTTTTAAGGATATATATATAATAATACCCTTTATTACTATATAATTAATTATAATATTTACTATATAGTAGTTAGACTATACTATATACCTTAACTTTTATAAAGCCTAAGCTATAGCTATAACTTCTATTTCTATTAATCTATATATTCTTTTAATAGCTAATACTATTTAAAATATAAATAGGATTAGTTATAATCTGAAGAAAGATATATTCTTATCTGGAATACTAGATTTATTCTATTTATAGTTTAATTAGAATATATATATACTAAACCTGTTTTTATATATATCTACTTTAATAAATAGATACTTATCTGGATCTAGATACTATAGGAAAAATTACTTTAATAAAGCCTATTAGAGATAGTTAAAAAAATCTAGTTCTTCCTTAGTAGATTTAAATATTAGTTTTTTTACTCTTACTTTTCTTACTATTTTATTTATACTATCTAAGGTAATTTTATTATTTTTTACTAACTTTTATAGAGTAGTTTTCCTTATTTAGAGAGGTTTTATTATTATATTATACTATAGAACCCTATTATAAAGCTAACTAGCTATATCTAGATATATTTCTAAGGCTAAAAGATTACTTAGGAATTCTAATTTAGTAAATATAGCTAACTTCTTATTAGTCTTACTTATATTATTACTATTTATAATATATTCTAAGAGCTTAATACTTAGATATATAATAAATAATTTTTCAGTAGAGATATAAATATAGTTTTCTTCTAAGATCTAGAGTACCTCTTCTATATACTAAAGATATATAATAGTTAGGCGACTTATACTAAACAGGGGTTTAGAGTAGATCAGGGTTAAACTAATCAGAGTATTATTCTGAGTAGTATAATTAGGTTATTATAGACTATATAATAGAAGTTACTATTAATATATAAGTATTATAAAGCTAGTAATAATAGATATATAGATAATTATATTAATAACTACTAAAAGAGTATTCTAGCTAATAAAATAAATATATCTATATAGTAGAGCTATTACTTATCTATTATTTACTTATTACTCTGCCTAAATAATAGATTTCCTTTAATTAGTTATTACTTTAAGTAGGGTTATACTTATATATATAACTTTATATAGTCTGATAGAGGCCTTATTTATAATATAATACTCTCTCCCTATTAATCTTATCCTTAAGACTAAGTTATTTTATTCCTCTATAATTAGTATATACTTAGTTCTATATTTATTCTATTATATATTTCGCTAATAAAATATTTAATTATATTTTAAAATAAAAGAAATCTGATTTAGTATATAAGTATACTCAGAAGTCTGAGTATATTCTTACTTATAGTTTTAAAATTATTCTTTATACTTATTATATAGATAAGAGTATTAGGTATTTTATTATTCTAAGTTTAAATTACTATATAATATATATTTATATAGATTGCTTATATAATAGGAACTGTTCTCTAATATTTTTAAGTAAGTATTTTTATTTATTTACTAGTAGTTTTTATTTAACTTATTATAGTTTAGTAGATAAATAAGGAATTATTCTGTTTAGAAGATAAAGAAAATAATATAGAAAACCTACTTCTTAAGCAGTAGTATTAGATTAATAAGGCTCTTATATAAATTTCTTATTTATATAAAATATAAAAGCAGCTTTATAAGAAGAGTATAAAAATATTAAAGAAAGGGCTAGATAATATAAATATATTAGAAGAGAAGAAGTAAAAGAAAGTAGAAAAGAGAAGTTATTAGGAAGAACTAGGGTAAGTATAAGCCTAGGAAGCTAAGTTTATATTCTAAGTTTAAATATCTTATACTATATAGATAGTTAACTTTTCTAGCTTTATTTTTAATCCCTCTATAGAGGATCTCTTTAGTAATATTATCTAAGATAAGATTACTAATCCTTCTTCTTCCTCTAGTAGTACTAATATATTAAATACTAGTACCTCTTAAGGTATTTAACTAGTTTCTAAGTATTATTATTATTAGTATATTCTTTCTATTTAACTAGATAAAATATTTATCTATTTCTAACTTCTTTCTTTAGAATTTTTTCTAATTTAAATTCTTCTTTATAGACTTTAATTAGATAATCTTAGTCTAGTATATTTTCTAATACTTTCTTAAGTAGTAAAATATAAAAAACTAGATAGATATATATTATATCCAGTAGTAAGAGTTTATAGTTAATACTTAATTTTTTCTTTAGGATTTTAAATAGTTCTAATTTTTTATAATCTAATTTATTATTTAGTCTTATTATTATAATATTTTTATAAAGTAAGTAGATCTTATCTCCCTCCTCTAAGATTAATTCTTCTAATCTAGTTTTATTATAATATTTTTTTATTTTTTACTATATAAATTTAAGTTCTATTTTTATTTCTATATATAATAAGTATAATATTTCTTTTATAAGTATAGTAGCTAGTATATCTAATCTATTAAATTCTAGTTAGTTCTAGAATTATAGTTTATAACTATAGTTAGTATATATAGATATAAGTTAGATAGATTCTTATACTGAACTATTATAAGTAATCTGTACTATAGATAATAGTTATATCTAATTATTCTATTTATAATTAATATATACTTATAGGTATTATTCCAGAGTTTAGTTTAAATATTCTATTTAACTATTACTTTATAGATAGTAAGCTATAGTAAGCTTATACTTTATACCTATCTATATTATAAGTAATTACTAGAACTTAGAGATAAATATTATTCCTCTATCTAATATTATCTTATTAAGTAATCTATAGTAACTAACTATATATTAAAGGAACTAGTATATAAGGTTTTCTATAGAGCTTACTTCCTTATATAGAATAAAATATCTATACTTTATAAGTTTATTAATAATTATTAGAATACTATTATATTCTACTCTAGTTATTAATTTACTAGATTTTAATAGTTTAATAATATAATTAAAGAATACTAATTACTATAGTTATTCTAATACTAAGACTAGTTTTAGTTCTCTATATAGTTTATATTATATAGACTTAATTTATATATAAGTATTATATTCTGAAACTATAATCTATATATTTTTCCTTAGACCTAGGTAATTATAGTATTACTTAATCCTATTAAATATCTTCTTAATTTCTTAATATTCTAAGAGTAAGTACTTATAGATTTCTTTAATAAGTACTATCTTAGTATCTTACTATAGTTTTTCCAGACTAGGGATAGTCTCTATCTAGATCTTAGTATATATAATATCCTTAAATATAGCTCCTAAGGTTTTCTATACTAAGTATTTTTTATTATTAATTAAAAATAGTTATTTATTAGTTTTAGAAACTATTTATTTATACTTAAGTTTCTAACTAAAAGTATTAGCTCTTCTATTTTCTAATTCTTTTTAATATATAATCTTATAGTTAAATTAAGATAGGTATTTAGTATAGTATATTTATTATTTATTTAGCTACTAAGTTATAGTAAAGTACTAAATATTCTTATAGTTTATATATATCTTAATCTTATATTATATTCCTAGATAGTAGTATTTAAATTCTTTAAATATATATATAATAACTATAAACTTCTTATTATAAATAGAGTAATTAAGTTCTATTCTATATAGTTTCTTTAAGAAGAATACTATAGGGTATAATACTCTATTATTATCCTATTAACTAAGTTATATACTAATTATAAAATCTAAAGTATTAGTTTTAAGTTCTACTTTCTTTATAGAATTAAATATCTATAGTATAAATTCTAAAAGTATTTAGTTCTTAATTTTATTAAATATTTTTTATTACTTATTATTCTATTAGAACTCTATTCCCTTTTTTATTATATTATATAAGGATAAAGTAATTTTATTATAATCCTTAATAAATTATTAATAGTAGTTTATAAATCTAAGAAAGGTTTATACTTTCTTAATAATTTCTAGTATTTTCTAGTTCTTAATTATAATAATTTTTCCTTATTCTATTTATATTTTATTAGATTAAATAGTATATTCTAAGAAATTAACTTCTTATATATAGAAATAACTTTTTTCTAGTTCTACTAAGAGTTTTATATCTTCTAGTTTCTATAAGACTTTATATATATATTTTTTATATATTTCTAGATTATTTAAGAAGATTAAAATATTATTAAAGTAAATAACTATAAAGATATTAAAATACTCTTAGAGTATTTAATTAATTATTTATTAGAATATTATAGGTATATTTATTAGTCTGAAGGGTATAATAAAATACTTATAGAGATTAAACTTTATTCTAAATATTATTTTCTATTTATCTTTTTCCTTAATTTATATTAAGTTATAAGCTCTCTTTAGGTTTAGTATAATAAACTACTATTTACTTTATAACTAATCTCTAAGTTCTATAATTAGTAGTAAAAGTATTTTATTCTTATATATAATCTTATTTAGCTATTAGTAATTAATAACTAAATAGAGTTTACTATTCTTTTTTAGTATAAATATTATAGAGTATTCTATAGATAAAATTAATAATTATATATAGTCTTTTACTAATATATTATTAATATATTTATAGAGTATTTATAACTAAAGTTCTATAAAATTATAGAGTTTATAAAAGACTAGTTCTCTATTTTTAATAATAGAGATTTTATAATCCTACTAGTTATATTCTAATAAGCTAGTTTTAAGGGTTTTTTTAAAGAGTTTTTTATATATTTTATACTCTTTTAGAATATTCTTTAGTCTTTTTTCTTTATTTAAATATTAAGCTTATTTATAATTATACTAAATATCTTTTTCCTTATTCTATTATACTTTTTATTAATTATTTATTTAGCTCTATTCTTAGATTCTAATATTAAATAGTTCTAAAGATAGTTTTTCTATTTCTTTCTACTATTAGTTATACTTAGCTTTATATTCTTCTTATTATTCCTTTATTAGTTATTCCTAGTTAATAGATATTAAGTTAGTATCTAAGGGTATATCTTATTTCTATATCTAGCCTAAGATCTATATTATCTATCTTAGTTCTTATCTAAATAAGTTCTTTATTATACTAGGTTATAGTACTATTAAGGCTATTACTACTATATCTACTTATTATTATAAGTTATTATCTTAGTTTTTTATAATAGTACTTTCAGTTATTAAAAAGTTCTTTATTTTTTCTAATATCTAATAAAATTTTAATTTCTATTAATTCTAATTCTAATATTTAAAAGTATCTTTTTATTCTATCTAGTTAATATACTAGTTAATTAGTAAGTTTATATTTTATAGCTATAGTAGTTCTAATATAATATTATAAGTTCCTAGTAGTACTAAGTTATAGATAATAATAAACTTCTTTTCTTAGATTTTAATTATAAGATAATTAGTTTCTAAATTAATAATTCTATTATTATATTTAAATTTTAAACCTTTAATATTTATAACTATATAGATTTCTTTCTTTTTCTTCTATAGTAAATAGAGTTAGTTAATTACTACTAGTAAAATATAATTCTCTTATACTCTATAGTTAATAAATACTATAAGCTAGTTTCTTTTAATCTTTACTTCTATAAGAATATATAATAAGCTTTCTACTTTAATAGCTCCTAGGGTTCTCTAACCTATTATTAATTTTATTCTATACTATAGCTCTATTATAGATAGTTTAAATTATTTTTTATCTAGTTAATTTATTTCTTAAATATACTATACTTATTATTATATTTAAATATCTAATTTAAAAGATTCTTTAGTATCTTTAGTATCTCTATATATTCTAAAATATATTATTTAAACTTCCTTAATTATTTACTAAGTTTATTTAGTTCCTTAGAGAATAGTATTTCTTTATAAAAATATTCTATAGTTTATTTTTATTTATTTATTAAGATAATTCCAGATTCTTTATTAAATTCCTTATCTTTTATTAATAATATAATTATTAATTATTTTTATTATTAGTATTTATTATTTTCCTATACTTAGTATTATTTAAGTATTTATATAGCTAGGTTTTTATTTTCTTTATTTCTTACTAAGTTAAATACTATTTACTTAATATATAAGTATATTAGATATTTCTAATTAAGATAGTATTTAATATATTCCCTATAATTATAAACTACTTAATCTTCTTAAGTTTTTTATTTATACTATAAATTAATTTTCTTATTCTTATAGATTTTATATTACTATTCTATATATATTTCTACTAATAAGCTATTAAGTTTATATTCTTTAGAGTATTTCTCTAAATCTTATTTAAAGATAGTATATTAATTAATATTAAATAGTTTATATATAAAGTATAATATATCTCTACTAGTATATCTAGATAGTATATCTATATATAGCTATAAGAAGATATTATTTCTAATCTTCTATTACTAATAGATTATATAGAAAATATTATAATATATTAGCTATAATTCTTTATAATACTTTCTTTATAAGTTCTTTTTCTATTCTCCTAATAAGCTAAAGAAGCTATTAGGATATTAAATAGTATCTATAATTCTCTAATTATAGATTACTAAAGCTTCTAATATAATAGGGTTTTATTCTTTAATTTTCTTCTGATAGTAGATATAAACTTCTTTATATTCTATCTATATTATATTTCTAGCTTATATATATTATTTCTTTTCTTCTAGTATCTATTCAGTAAGTTTATTCTTATATTTAAATACTAACTTATAGATTATAAGTAGTCTGTATTCTGAATCTATACTATTTATTTTATATTTTATTTTAAGGTATTAGAATATTTTCTTAATCTACTACTAGTTCTTTATTACTATATAGCTCTTCTGATCTTAGTCCTTAGAGTTCTTTAGAATCTTATAGAAGGGTAATATATATATCTTAGAAAATTCAGAAATCTTAAGCTTATTTAGATTTCCTTCCTAAGTAGTCTTTCTAATTATTCTAAGAATTTTAATCTTAGTTCTTCTAATAGTATCTAACTACTTTTTACTTTCTCTAGTAGGTCTTTAAGTCTTTTACTTCTTAGGCTTTAGATATTAAGATAATATATATTTAATCTTATTATAGTTATAATATTTATATTTTTCTATAGCTCCTAGCTCTATAGAATCTATATATATCTCAGAGACTATAGTTTATTATTATATTTTACTAGTATTAGTATAGTAGTTAGTTTATTATTTATATATTTACTACTAGTATTATTAGTTATTAATTTATATAGCTATAGTAATATATTTATAAATACTTAGTAGTCTATCTTCCTTATAGAGTTTCTCTTAAACCTCTTTCTTAAGTTAATTAAAGTAGTAAGATATAGTATATTTATAATCCTAACTAGTTTTAGCTAAAAGTTAAAAGTACTTAGTACTAAAGACTAATACTAATCTGGTTTATATAAGTAGATTAATCTTATATTCTGCTTTATATTTCTTATCTTATATTCCGAAGGTTTAGTAAAGAACTTCTATAAAATAGTTAAAGTTTATTATAATATTTATAGTTTATTAACTTCTATATCTACTAAGATACTCTTTTATAATAGATTTAAACTAGTTAAGTATACTTCCCTTAAGGTATAAATAGGTATAAATAATATACCTCTTATTAGTATTAAGAGTAATAGGGAAATAGTTAAAATATATTTATAACTAAGTTATAAATCCCTAGAGTTTAGCTTAAGTTCTATTAAATATCTTAGATAGTAGTAGCTTAAGTAATATTTCTAGCTTTTATCTATTAGCTATAGCCTAGGCCTAGGCTTATAAGTTAGTATTCTGAATAGCTTATTACTCTATAAGGTTAATTATAGTTACTATTTCCAGTTATATAGTTATAAGATACTCTTAAAGTTAAAGGATTTACTTCTTAAGAAGTTTAACTTTAGTATTATTATTACTATTACTACTACTATTACTATTATCTTTATTTATTATATCTTTAATATATAGAGCAGGTAGGTAGTTAATAGTAGATATAGTATTTTACTAAGCTTATAGAACTACTATAGTTATAATATCTTCTTTATTATTATATAGTAATTAAGATAAAGTAATTAGCTAAATAAGAGTTATTAATATATAATAGTTAGATAACTTATACTAAATAGAGATCTAGAGTAGATTAGAATTAAACTAATTAGAATATTATTCTAAATAGTATAATCAGGTTATTATAAACTATATAATAGAAGTTACTATTAATATATTTTTTTTTTAGAGGTTTTTACTATATATAAGGGATAATATTCTAAAATTAAACTATATATAATATAATCTATATAATTAGTTTTTAACTAAGTTCTAATCTATATCTAACCTTTAACTCTATTTTTTTTTACTTTTTATTATATAGCTAGCTAAGGTATAGGTAATAGTAACTCTAAAAACTCTAAGAAGGGCTTATTAAGTATATAACTTAGCTATAGGCTCTAAAGGGGGATACTTATTATTTATAATTAACTATAATACCTCTCTAAGCTTATTATTACTAACTATCTTTTTTTATAACTACTTATTACTAACTACCTCTTATAATAGTAATAATAGATACCTCTAATATAATTATCCCCTATAGCTAGAGCCTAGTTATTATAAATAACTAGGTCCTTATATATATAATAGTAGTTATTAGTAATAACTACCAGGATCTCTTTTTAGATATTAATTATTTAAGCCTATACTCTATTATAGATTTACTTATAGTAATAAAGCTACTCTCTTATATATAGGCCTAGTAGTTATACCTACTAGAACTATTACTCTATTTTATAGCTAGTAAGGGTATAGAGATAGATCTGATCTTTAATAATATACTTATAGAGAATTATAATAATATTCCTTTAGTACTTAATAATTATTATAACCTAAGGTACTATATATAGTACTAGTAGGTAATATACTAGTTTAAATTAATTCAGACTAAAATAGCTCTTTAAGTTAAATAAATAAATATCTATTTTAGTTAGTATTATCAGATAGAAGAGAATTAAATAGAATAGAATTATTAGAAAGTTTATTAGATAGAAAAGTTAAATTAAATAAAATTAATTTAATAGTATTTAGTATTATAATAGATTAATTAGTTATTATTATAGAATCTTTAAGAGAAGAGTAATAGCTAATTATAAAGTTACTATATACTAATTCTAAGACTAAATCTTATATTATATAGGGACTATTAATATATAAGTATTATAAAGCTAGTAATAATAAATATATAAATAATTATATTAATAATTACTAAAAGAGTATTCTAGTTAATAAAATAAATATATCTATATAGTAGAGCTATTATTTATCTATTACTTACTTATTACTCTGCCCGAGTAATAGGTTTCCTTTAATTAGTTATTACTTTAAGTAGAATTATACCTATATATATAACTTTATACAGCCTGACAGAGACCTTATTTATAATAAAATACTCTTTAGCTGAATCTGAGAATATAATAATATTATTAATATAGGCTTATATAAAATACCTATATTTCTATAGAATTCTATTTATAAACCTTTAGCTAAAGCTTAGTAAGTTCTAAAAGCCTATTAAGACTATATTTAATATCTTAAGACCTCTCTTAGAAATAACTACTATCTGGTTATAATACTCTAAGAAGATAGATAGTTAGAAGAAGAACTTAGCTATATTAAATATACTAAAATATCTTTTTCCTTTTATATTTAAAAGTATATTAGTTTAGTTTAATAATAAGTATATATCTAGTATAACTTTACTATTAAGTAGCTATAGATTAATTACTATATAGTCTTTCTTTTTACTTTTAACTATATACTATACTATAAATACTAGATATATAATTTAAGCTGGTTAATCTATAGGGCTTATTTTCCCTTCTACTACCAGCCTATTATATATTTTATCTAGGAACTAGTAGTTATTATAATCTAATAGGTAGAAATAAACTATTTTTCTCTAGTTTTACTATCTATTAACTAGATCTACTCTTATCTTTATCTCTTTAGGTATTAGAATTACTTCTCTATTATAATAGATATTATATTTATTTAATAGCTTAATAAATAATTTAGCTAGTATCTTATTAAGATTAGCTATATATATATTATACTTATTTTTTCTTATTAGAATATCTAATATTCTTAATATTCTATAATTTAATAAACTATTATTAATACTAGGAATTTCTAATTCCCTTTTTTCTTTAATCTACTCTATATTTTTTTCTATAAAGTTAAAGTATTTATTTATACTTTTAAAGCTTATACTAGATAGAATAATCTAGCTAGCTTCTTCTGGGATTAAAAATATTATTTACTTATTATCTTTATATTTCTTAATTTTATTTATAGTTTAATTCCTTATAAGAATTAGAGATCTCTTAGTATTATTACTAAATACTACTAGCTATAAGCTACTTATATCTACTATTATATTAAATATAGATTTATAATTTAATATAAAATAGTATACTTTTCTTTCTTCTTCTAATAGGAGTAAGCTCTATTTTACTATAATTAATACTCTTTTATCTAGCTATAGTTTAGAATTTTACTATACTTAGATATTATAAATTACCTTTTTTAATCTTAGTTAGAATATACTTCCTTAGGTCTTTATATTATATACTAATCTAAAGATTATACTTAGATTAATAAAATTAATCTTTATTCTATAGTTATATAGGAAATATATTCCTAATAATAGCTTTAGATCTAGTTCTTTTATAATATTAATAGTAATTATAAAGTAAATATATATTTCTACTCCTATTATAATACTAGGTATATAAAAATTAAATATTACTACTTCTAAGATAGAGAAGTTTAAATTAACTCTAGTTATTTATTTTAAAGATTAGCTATAATAGTATATATTTCTACTATACTTTTTAAACTATTCTTTATCTACTAGAATAATTAAAGTACTAGTATTAATATATACCTTATAAGAGTTATCTTTATTATTAAACTTTAAAGAAATCTTAAAATATATATATATCTTCTTCTCTAACTCTTTAGATATATCTAAATATAAACTAGCTTTAATTATCTATTCTGATTATAGTATAATTTATATATAAACTTATTCTTTAGATAATATAGAGGGTTTAGTTTATTCTTAAATATAAGCTACTATCTTCTAATAATCTATAAAACTTAATATTTTCTCTTTTAAAACTTTTTCTTCTTCTTCTTTAGAGAATTCTTTAATAAAGATATAATCTTTATCTTTTAACTCTCTTTCTTTATTATTAAAATTAGAATTATTAACCCTGAGTTAAATTTTACTTTTAAATTAACTACTTTCTTATAATCTGTATTATTAGTATATAAGTTATCTCTATTAGAATCTTAGTTTTTCTCTAAAAGAGATCTTATAGTTTCTTTTTTCTTACTAATTCTTATTACTTTATAGAGAAGAGCTCTAGTTCTTATACTAAGGGGTTTAATTATAATTTTAATATCTTCTACTATATAGTTAGTATTCTCTATTACTTTAGTAATTTCTTTATTCTTAGTTAGAAAAGTAGCTATTCTTAGTTTTACTACTGGATTTAAATTTCTCTTAGGGAAAATAAACTATATTTATATTTAATCTAGTAAGATCTATTATCTTATAATACTATTAAAATTTAATAGCTTTTAGAAAGTCTAAAATATCTTATTTTCTAAGTTCTATTTTATTTAATTAATTAGCTTTTATATCTATTATAGATAGTTTTATATATATTACTTTTAGCTTTAGATTAAGTATATTATATACTCTTAATAGCTATTAAAATATACTTATTTCTCTATATATAGCTAATTAGTAGAATACTTTAGCTATATAATCCTATAGTAAGTAATTCTTATATAGATCTTTTTCTAAGAATATTATTAATACTAGCTTCTTTAAGACCTTAGCTAGTTATATACTAAATTATCTCTTTAGTACTATCTCCTATTATTTAAAAAATAATCTAGCTAATAGCTTCTTAATTATATCTAACTTCTACTATTATTATACTAGAGCTTTTCCTTTAAATAATTATTATAAGTTTATCCTAATATATTTAGTTCTCTTTTAGCTATTTAATATTATAATATCTTTTACTATATCTAGCTATAGAGTAATATTAGTAAATATAATTTAAAATCTATTAGTAAATACTTTATTATTACTAGAGAGCTCCTTATTTATATCCAGCTAAAAGATACTAATATTAATTAATTTCTACTTAGATATATATATATTCTATAGAGTTTTAACTATCCCCTAAGAGATTATTATTAGCTTTAGCTATTCTTAATTCTACTAGAGTTACTCTATTTTTATCTAGCTATATTCTAGCTTATTAGATTTTATTTAGATTAGGTTTTCCTATACTATTAATATAGTATTCTTTATTTAGACTAGCTTTTTACTCTAGGATTATTTAATCTTATTCTAATTCTAACTAGTTCTATTACTTTTAGATTAGATTAGATATTTAAGAAGTTTAACTACTAATCTTCCTTATTAGACTAGTTTATTCTCTATAGTAAATATTACTAGTATAGTTTAGTTAGTATTAAATAGAGTTAATTAGATAAGTATTTACTTAAGTAGAATAACTATAGTTAATTTTATATCTATAAAGATATTTATATTTTTCTAGAGGCTCTTTTTTATCTTATATATTAGAATTATATAATTACCTCTAACTTTTTCTATAATTATTCTTAGATTAGTTATTCTTAGAGTAAATTTTAGATCTAGAAATAATAGCTTTTTTTCTTTTCTTACTAGTAGGTTTTTAAATATTATTAGAGTAGAGTATTAGATAATAGTATCTCTTTTCTATATTATTCCTATTAAATCTAAACTTTTATTAGAACTAATTATAGAATTTAAAAAGAGAGATTTTTATTTCTATATTTAGCTATTACTTAGTAATAGCTTAGAACTATCTAGCTTTTCTCTTCCTAATATATATACTTAGAAATATTTAGAGATAGATCTAACTAGTAGGAATTAGGCTTATATTTATATAAGATATTCCGAACTTAATTATATTTTAATTAATATTCTTTACTTCTTTATAGCTAAAAAGATAATAGGAGTATTTTTAGGGTTTTCTATTATATTTATATATATCTATTCTCTCTAGATCTTATCTTCTACTAATTTAGTTTCTAAATCCCTAGAATATAATAAAGTTAGTCTGTTTAGAGGTATAATTCCTAATCCCTAAGCTTTTAAAATAATATATTTTATAGAGTTCTAGATAGTTCTAACTATATATTAATTAACTATATTCTAATAGATTAGAGTTTTAATATTCTGATCTTTTAATAGCTAAAAATTTAGATATTTAGAATTAATTTATTTAATAAAAGTTTTAATTAATTAAACTATAGCTATTATTTATACTAACCTGCTTTATAATATAAAGTTCAGGTTATTTTTAAGGAAGTTAGTAACTTAGTATATATATTTAATATTAGATATACTAAGATAGTTATTTCTTAAACTAGCTCTAGCTAGTATTTAGCTAGGTTTTTCCCTTTATTACTCTCTCTTAAACTATTAATTTAAATATTTAAAGTTTTATAAAAATAGAGAATTACTACTATCTATTATACTTTAAACTAGTTATAACTAGCTTAGTATAGTAGATAGAATATTTAGAGTTAGCTACAGGGTAGCTATAGTTAGATAGCTTATAATTAAAACCTAGGTTTATAGTACCTTTACTTATATATAAGATAATATAATTCTTAAGGCTTAATTCCTTCTATCTACTAGCTATTTCCAGCCCTTTTATAAGTAACTCTGTCTGATCCCTGTTTATAGTATAATAAAACTATAGCTTTATATATAAAATCTTTCTATTTTTATATTACTATCTATTCCTAAGCTTTAAAAATAACTCTATCTAGAGAGAGTAATACTATATATAGCTAGCTATAGTATATAAGCTTATATATTTATATACTATAATAAATATCTTATTTATAGTTTAATCTACTCTTTAAGTAGATTATATAACTATAGCTAAGATAATATTTCTTAGTTTTAATAAAATAAGTTTATACTTATTTTATAGTAGCTCTAGATAGATTAAATTACTAACTACTAGCTATAAATCTAGATTTAGATATTAAATTATAGTATAATATATTAGTATCTATTTAGAGTAATTAAGCTAGTAAATCTAGCTAGAGATCTAGAGATTTTTAATAGAAATAGTATTCTTTTCTATATCTTTATATAGATTTATAAAGCTATTAGAATAGTAGATTTAGTAACTATATAGATACCTCTGACTTTATAGAACTTAATTATATAATTACTAGGAATCTATTCAATTACTTTATCTATCGAAAGATTCTGTATTTTTTTAAGGGTTATATTTCTCAGGTAGTTATCTATGAAACCCATAAGGCCTATGCCTGGGCCTGGTCCTGGTTAGTTAGTAGCACCGCTCTTGCTTATGTATATAGGTAGGCTTTGATCACCCTCATGCGAAGTCCCTATCGTGCAAACGTTCATTGGAGGGCACATGTAGCGTGGGATATGCAAGAGCAGAGTCTAGATCTCCCAGCACTAAGCTCTTGGCCCATTCTCCGTGTGGCTCCTGCTGGCAGGCTAATTTACCCCATTGGGCTTCCGAGACATCACCAGGTACTTCCAGATCCGCCAAAGATTCAGTACGCATATAATGCAAGCCCACGCTCAAGGACTCTATAACTAAACTAATCCAACTTCCCTGCATCATCATAAGTGCTGGCTTTCTAGATTCGCTTGTCTGTCAGTCGATCTCATTACTCATAATGCATGTTCTTGTTGTCAATGACGACGGCCCTCCGTCCGCAAAATCTCCTTACGTGCGTTACTTGGTCGATGCTCTGCAGAAAGCTGGCCATTCTGTTTCCGTGGTCCTCCCTGATGGACAACGGTCATGGATCGGGAAAGCGCACCTCATCAACGAAGATGTGAAATGCACACCTTCGCAAGCTGCAGATGAGAAAGGCTGGGTACTTGTCAACAGCACGCCGGCTGCTTGTGTCCATGTTGGGCTGCACCATTGTTCTTTGGATCAAGGGCCCGTAGATGTTGTCATCTCCGGTCCGAACTTCGGCTACAATGCCTCTGCTCTCTTTTCTTTATCGTCGGGAACTCTCGGCGCTGCATTTGAGGCTACTCTCTGCCGGAAGCGTGCTGTCGCATTAAGCTACAGCCAAGCTCGAACCAACCACCCCGATGCGATCTCTGCGACCGCCCGCCATTCCGTCAAGATTATCGAGTCTCTGGTGAATCAATGGCCAGAAGGCGACCAGAGCTTGTTATACAGCATCAACATCCCTGTTTCTGTAGATATCGCAAGCCGGGAAATTGTCTGGACGGAGACACTCCAGAACTTTTGGGGGCTTAAGGGTGCATTTGTTGACGTCCAGGAGTCTTTATCACCGATCTCATCCTCCGAGTCGACGCCAGCACGCACATGCACACGCTTGTTGAAATGGAATCCAGATCTTGATTATAAGACTCGAACGACATCTGGTCCACAACCTTACCAAGATGTTGTAGTTTTGGATCAAGGCAATGTGAGGTAAGTTAACACATCACATGGCGATTCAGAAAACAACCTGCTCAGAAGAAGCCCCTAGTATTACTGCATTACGAGCAAGTTTCGCATCCGCAAACTCTGCTCCATACGGGACACGATATGTTTTATAAGGACAACAGACATGGAGGGCTTGGAGACTATTCCATTCCGCTAGCTAAAGCGTAGCATAGTGTATGAAGCGTGAAGTTAGGCCTCTTAGAGAGAAGAAGGGGGAGTGCCATTCATGAGGAGAATAAGGAAACTCAACTTACACCCCGCTTTAGGACTCGCGCGGTCTTATCAAAGTTACCTAGTGCGTAGCATGAATGAGCAGGGTTGCTAAAAAGGGAAAGAGAGGCGATCGCTTGAATTTATTAGTCGTTTTGGGTGCTGGAAAAGAGGAGTCTTTATCCTACCTGTTTTAGAAAGAAGGGCGAAACGACTATGATTGGCTGCGTCTGTATAATTACTGACAAATCCAATCACTCCATAGACACTTATCCCTTATTGGGTCGATTACGACTCGTAATGGGGTTCCGGGTATGTCCGCCAGACTCCCAACAGACGGGGAATTCTATGCCGAAGAGCGAGATGGCGCCAACAGACTGGGATTTCTGTGCCGAAGAGCGAAATGCCGACGGGATGTGTGGAAATTATACTCTGGAGCGGCAGAAGCCTTGGTTATATCGCGGGAACTGCCCTTCAAATTATGCGGGGTAATCACTTTGTAGATAGATTTTGTTGCCATCGCATTTGTATGCATGCTACGTTTATATCTCTGTTATCTGTGATTGTACAATTACCCCCGAGCCAGTCTAAAATCTCGGTGGTTTACGGTTATCTTAATCAACATGGTCACGTCAATCCTCCTCCGTGGTGGAACAGTCTTAACTCATGGCGAGAATGATCGTGTTGTTCCGTTGTACAGCACAGACGTGCTCGTCCAGGGAGATACGATCGCCGACATTGGGGAGAACCTTCAAGTCAGTGGCGATGTAGAAATTTTGGATTGCAAAGGGAAAATAGTATCGCCTGGCTTCGTCAACACACACCATCATCTCTGGCAAACCCAGCTCAAGGGAAGACACGCTGAGCAGGGCCTCTTGAAGTATATGTACTGTGGTAAGATTCTAAGTGATAAGAACCCGCAAAGTTGATGTATTAGCTGACACGGGATAACAATACGCAAGGCAACCTTATGAGTTATGCTTACACTCCATCCGATGTCTATTGGGGCCAGCTTGCCGGTTCTCTAGAATCCATCTATTCAGGAACGACGACTGTCTTAGATCATGCTCACATGGTCTACACAGCAGAGCATGGTGAGCTATCCTCTTATCCTGTGTTCTTTTTGTCGTGGCATGCCTTCAGACATGATTCAGCGTCCTAATGTGTATCCTTTGTAGCTCTGTCAGGATTGAACGCAAGTCTCGACTCAGGTATCCGAAGCATTTACGCTTATACTCTTCCGCTTCGCATAGCCCAATGGGATCAATCGAATTGTACTCCATCGCAAGACTTGTTCCCTAAGTGGGCTGTACCCCAGCTTAAGGAATTAGCGCACCGGTATAATGGCAAGGATTCGTCGAGCCTTGTCGAGATCGGATACGGATTCGATTGGTGGTTCTTGCCAAAGGACATGGTCCTGGGTATCCTGGCCGATCTGAGGGAGTCGGGTATACGAATAGTGACATCACATACTGGAAGAAATGCCTTTTTCGGTAAGTCGAACGATGTCTCTCGTAAATTCTGTCTCACCGAATACTAGGCTTTGACTATGTGGTCCCCAAGTTGGAGTCCTACGGACTTCTGAGGGCACCGTATCCCCCATCGGACTCTGCTACAAAGTTCCCCTTTCTTGTCCTCAGCCACGCCAACTACTTCACCGACGAGGATTATGCAATACTTGCTCAGACAGGAACCTCGATATCAAGCACGCCAGACACCGAGGCACAGATGGGGCTAGGCACGCCTGTCGCGTTTCACAAATCGCTCCACAAGCCGGGGGCCAATGTCGGGCTTGGAGTAGATACCCACGCCATCGCCCCAAGTAGTATGGTATTCCAAGCGCGTAATCTTCTTCACCTAACGCGCTTTGAGCATTGCTCCCACATTCTTGCGGCCGGCCAATATCCTATCGGTGATGTGAGAAATACATCAGAGGATGCGTTCAACCTTTTGACTATCAGGGGGGCTCGCAGTCTTGGGCTAGACCAGGTAGGAACCATTGCGAAGGGCAAGAAGGCAGATATCGTCGTCTTTGATGCCGTGAATAGTGTGGGTATTTCTACTATGGATTATGACCCCATCGTCGCTATCATTCGGTTTAGCGAAGCTGCAGACATCGAGACGGTCATCATCAATGGTGTTATCAGGAAAAACAAGGGCAAATTAGGGCCTACAAGGATTGCTGACGGTACCGCGATGGAGTGGAAGAACATTGCTCAGCGCGTGAAAGTCAGCCAGAAGGAAATTTCACAAAGGATCGATGGTCTGAGCCTCAAGAAGGCCAAGGAAGCCTTGCTCGGTATGTTCCAAACAGATCAGTCGAAGCTTGTGGATGCAACGTCCCCATGACGTATCTCTGCCAAGTCAACCTGCTGCGGCTTTGTATTATTGCCTAGCTACTTTTCTCTACCCCGGTAAAATAATCTTTCCAGTCGTGCTGTTGCTTGAACCCTAAAAGCGACCTAATTTTTCTATTTGTTACAGGAGCCTCAAACTCATCCATCTCCCTCGTGATAGGGATTTGAGGGTACAGCTTCGTTAAAAGCTGAGTCGTGGGCGTAAGATTCGTAATGTTGTCGTTGGTAGCATTGAAAACTTGCCAGCCTAGTCCAGACACCTCAAGTGCGCGATGACACATTTGACCCAGATCCCGAATATCAGTGTATGACCATCCATGGACAAAGGCCTGGGCTGGGTTGTTCACATAGCCCTCGAATATAGTATTGTACTCAGAGGGCTCGATAACTCTACCAATCCTTAGGCAGTAAATGTCCGCGCCAAATCGTTTTGCGTAACTCTTTGCCACAACCTCCCCCACAAGTTTTGAAAGAGCGTATGGATCTGATGGTGTAACCTCCAGATCTTCCTCCACGGGGAAGGCAGGAAATGGCTGTTCTCCTTGTCCGAATGACACTCCATAGGCCGCGATGCTGCTGCCAATGATTATCTTTTTCACCCCCAACTTGCATGCCGCTTCAATGACGTTGTGCGCGCCCATAACATTAGCACTGAAGGTTTCCCCATCCGACATTATCATCGGTGTTGAGAGTGCTGCGAAATGGATTATGGCATCCGGGGGTTGAGGCATTTCTGCTGGAAATGGCTCCCCAAGGCGCATATGAGTATTCAAGCAGCTGAAAACTTGGCCGCTGTCCGAGGTATCGCATCTCATAGTGTGCACATTATCGTTGTCAAGCTTGGAAAGGTCGAGGTTGAGAATCTCGTGGCCATATTGTAATAATTCGTCGACTACATGTCGTGCAATGCGGCCAGAGCCGCCTGTGAAGATGACCCTCATATTGCTTGCTGTGTATGTTTTTTTTTTTCACTTTGGGTGTTCGGAGGCCTTGATTTATAGTTGTAGGGGTAGTGTTGCGCCTAGATTACTTCTTTAGATGATGGGCATAAAAACAACATAGATCTACAAGATATTTACTCCAAAAGGAGATGTTGCCGTCCTCAGTTCTTAGGTGGCAGGTATAGCGTTGATTTCTGTTGTTAGCTAGGTAACTAGAAGTCTAATGCGATCGAAATAATGCAATTAGATACCAAACAAGTATTATTGCCGAGATTCATTCCTTCTTTTCCACAAGTTTATACTCAAAGAGAAGTAATTGCCATTCATTTCCTTGTAGACGTACGCGACACCAAATCGTCAAGGCAAGCGAGGCTTTACATGTCTCAACCTTTCCACGCTCAAACTCAGTTTGAGATTAAGGTCAAAGGCAAGCTATCTCAAGCGTACCACAAGTCGGGAGTCTTCGTCAAGTACCGGTAAGTGGACCATAACACAAGCCAGCGTCCCTTGTCTCTAGGGTATATTCAGCTGCTTTAACATAGTGAATAAGAACACTGCTGAGATCTACTTTGCACAGCTCTCCCGGTTGATCCTATAGCGTCCATCATCCACTCCAGTCGCTCCTGGATCAGCCTTGAGCTCGTTTCCATGAATTCCGTGAGGGGGGTGCAGCCAGCGTTTGTCTTGCAGTATTGCTCATAATCGCAGATTACAACCTGATTAACGTTGAGTCTGGTCATGCCCGCAGAAACACACTGCTGAAAGATTTCGGTATTGAATTCATTCGTCCCATGCATGACTAGGGCCACTCCCTTCGCCTGGCAGACTTGGCGAACCTTTTCAAGACGAGCGAAGTCTAAGCGGATATTCTCGACTCCGTGGTATGGTCCGTGAACATTGCCAATAGCAGGTGCAAGGAAGTCAATTCCAGTGGCAATAAACTGCTCAGCTTCTTCGGGTGATGTCAAAATTCCCTCGAGGTCGCCGGTGTCCTGGACGCCAGCCTCGCCACCGTTAATACGCCCAGGCTCTGCTTCTGTGCTGATGCCTCGTTCGTGGCAAAACCGTACCAACTCAGCAGTGCGGGATAGATTTTCCTCCTTTTCATAATGGCTCATATCTATCATTATGCTGTCGAACTTGCCAGTTTTAGCCGCTCGGTAGATTGCATCGGCCGACTGCGCGTGGTCCAGATGCAGAGACATGGGCACACTTGAAGACTGGCAAACATCGGCAGCCAGATTCACAAGGTGATCCCATCCATAGTCTTGTGTCCAAGGGAATAGCAGGATCTGACATGGTGATTTTTTATTCTCCGCGGCCTTGCGGCACGCGATGATTGCTTCCAGGTTATAGCAGACAACACCTGGTATGCCATAGCCGCCAGATTCAGCAGCTTTAAGCATCTTCACCGCAACGTTGTTTTCCAGCTTAGCTGTCATCTTGTCGGGTAGCGTTCTGAGTCGTACTTGATGATGTTTGGTTGTTACTGAGAGGGAAATAACTAAGAAGCGTCTAATAGGGATTGACAAGATCAATATAGATATAAGCTCTAGGTCAACTAATTTCAGATGTACGCAGAAGATAATTCCAGCGAGGGTTTACGTTTCCGGAGTTGGCAAGCTACGCGAGATCTTCCTGTTTAGGAGGTACCACATACAGACTTGGAAGTAGTCTTCTGGGTCCGGCAATTTGATCTTTTATGGCTAGCGCAATTGGTTGTAGCCTTGGGCTAACAGCTTATTTTTGCCTTTTGTAGTCAGTGTGTTGAGATGTCGGGTCTCTGTTTTTTACTCTATACTCCAACTCTCATCAGGATGGCTGACGCTATAAGCTTCAAGGGCCTATCCCCCTACACGGAGTTGTGAGTTAGTAATCCAGGTAAGGATTTTATACTCGTTGTGTCTTCTGGAGTTCACTAGAAACTGCAGTGTCTTTGAGTCATACTTACATGTGAGGGTTTTACCCTCAATAGTTGCAAGATTATGTGCACTAGAGGTATGGAAGTTTATGTACTACATTATACCTACTCAAGAGAGAGCCACAAATGATGTATATGTATTGATGCAGGGTTGTAAGAGATGTATATATCCTTCGATTTACTACAACATTTCTCTTCAACGTTATCAAGAATTTATAACCCCATCATGAAGGCATTGTAGCCACGTCTCCAACTGATTGCTCGCCAATCGAAAATCCCTTCCACTCCTGAATAAGCTTCTGCACCCGATACGCAGTAGCCCATCCAAGGTCATTCTCAATCCCCTGTAAGAGACCAACAACCATCTCTCGCTCTTCAGCTCCAGACATGCATTGGCCAGCGACAAACAGGGGCTGGACTGCTTGGACTCGAACGCTCTCTGGGGGGTTTCCCAGGCTGATGCCACAGATTTCGCGGCTGTGATGTGCGACCTGGTTCTGAATAATCCGATATGCTTGCAATCGTTCTGTGATGGATGGCTGATGAGGGTTGGTTTGTTGGGGCTTGCTCATAAGCAGCAGAATACGCGCCATGTGGTAGTTTTGTATCGCAGACGCACATGTAGGCACAGCATAGAGGATTCTTTCGTACAAGTCCAAGCTTCCCCTTAGTATACTAGCTTGGCTTTCAAGCAAAGGAGTGCGGACACATGAGCTAAATGTCTCGGGCAGTGAGTCATACCAATTCTGTAACTGGAGCTCTAAGCGGCACCATCTGGATATAGTCTCAGACTGCGGCTGGTCAGATTCAGCAATGAAGTTGACGATTTTCCCAAGAAGCCAGAAGAGGCCATGACTGATCAGATCTTCATCCACATCGGTAGGGAGGAAGTTATTGGATGACCGGTTGCACGGAAGGAGGAGGCCATCATCACTAATACACAGGCCTGTCCGGCGCCACAGTTCCAGGTTTTCCATGTTAAGGCGAGTTTGCGTTTCATTAATGACTGCTATAGTTAGTGCTGCACTTTATGGGTAATGGACGTAAACTTACAGGCATACAGAGAGTCCTGTCGAACGAAGTTCCAAAATATAGAGCGCTTGAAAAGTTTCGTTGTTGTAGGCGAAGGTGATTCTGCGCTTAGGATTTGCGTTGGGGCGGTTTCAAGCAGAGGAAGAGCGCTCAGGTGGGCTTCCCACTCCGGACCAGGCGGATCTAATAGCTCATACATACAGAGGATAGCAATGGCTGCTAGTGTTTCCTCTGAAGCCGAATGTTGAATGTGGGTAAGATACTCGGTAGTCCCGAGGTTGCTGATAGAGTGCATCAGAAGCTGGATTGCTTGGTTATAATAGGCCACAGATTCATAACGCCAATTCTGAGTCCGCAAGTTGGCCCTCCAGAAATCAGTTTTAAGGTGTTGGAGGGTCTGACCAGGATTTGACTCTAATGACGGCATGATGCGGTCTAAATGTTTCGAAGCCAGGGCACAAGAAGAGTTCATTAGCAACGGTCGAGTTGCGGCCAGCCTTGGAACGTAGAAGGTGAAGTAGCCGGTTACATCAAAGAGGTCCATCCTTATGAATTAATGTCAGTTCAGGAAACTGAAGCTGGGCATCCCTGGACTTACCATTTTCCAGGAACTTCTTTAAAGTAATATAGTAATTGGATGGACATGGACGTGGGACCTTTCGTCAGCTCATTTATGTGACTAGGGATTGGACTGCTCCCCGAGGAAATATGGCTAGGTGTAAATCCTGGATTGTGGTCTGATAATGCAGGCAGATTTCTATCAGAGACCTCTAAGTCCAGGGGGTCTGCGCCTGCATGGCTGGATCCGGCCACTGCTGTCTCCTGTCCCTGATCGCCATCGCTGTCTCTGAGTAGACTCGACGTTGTAGAAGGACTTCGGCCTTCGACAACATCCCTGGGAGGGTGCGTAACATGGATAAAGGTAACTATGTTGAGTGAGCCTTCAATGAACACCGTGGGGGCGAGTATATTATTCACTTTCTTGGAAAGCGGGTAGTGCGGTAGGGTCTGTCTGGGGATCAACCGTTTGCACAGGTCGATTTGCTTTGCCGCTATCTGCCGATTTTGAGGGCTGATGAAGACGAAAGATCGAAGTTGCAGCGGGGACACATGCCCGACCTGCCTTGTTGCAGAGACCACAAGTCGGCTTTGCCTCGTCGCACTTGAGCTTTCTCTGGCGACATGGATTACTGCCCACCGGCCCCCGGTTAGTCGGTCTATCTTCACGCATGGTTGGTCAGAGTCGACTTGCCATCCTGTTCGCGAGCGCCGGCTAGTGGGCATGGTGCTGGGTTTACCGTTTCCCATAAACGGTAGTATTGCGGCAATGTTGCCTAAATGTGTGCTTGTAGTTCGGGAAATGTCCTGTATGGACTGATGATCTTACGACTCGGGAATACTGCCCCTGATAAAAACAACAACGAGACAAGGTGACGAAATTTCCATGGTTTTTCGTAGAGGAATGTGGGAGAACTGATCTAATGCCAGAGTGTCGTCACCCTTCGGAAACACTGCCATTTCCGGAGGCCTACGCGAAAACTCCTTGATTAAGCTTAGCTCGGCCTGCGGGGTAGCGTCTTCTCCATAATTATTAGTCTAGCCCGCTTTGTAAGGGAAAACCTTACACAACAGGAGAAAGCCTCGACCCAGCACGAATCAGGTCCACGAATAAGTACTCAATATAAATGTTTGGTATCTGACAGATAACTGGTACCCTGTTCGATAAGATATTTTTCTTCTTTTTTCTTCATACTTTTTCCATTTCTTCGAACTCGCAATGACACGGGACATCCAAGGCAAGGCTGCGATTGTAACTGGAGCAGGATCAGGTCAGTCAAGTTCCGCCCTCGCAAATTGAGGCCTCAATATTAATCGACTTTATAGGCATCTGTTTTACATTTGCCCGGCTTCTACTCTCCAAAGGGGTCAATGTGCTCTTCGCAGACTTGTCCCTAAGGCCGGAGGCTCAAGCACTTGTGGATGCGCATGCGTCGACTGAACCTCGGGCTATCTTCCAAAAGGTCGACGTACGAGACTGGGTCCAACTATCCTCACTATTCGATGTCGCCATTAAGGAGTTTGGAGATATCGATATCGTTTGCCCAGGAGCCGGAATATACGAGCCTGATTTCTCCAACTTCTGGATTCCACCTGGCAGCCCTAGTTCACGAGACCCTGCGGACGGCGGGCACTATGCGCTGATCGATATCAACCTGACACATCCTATCCGTATGACGCAACTAGCTATTTCTCACTTTAAAGTTTCCTTCCCATCCAAGGGCCTGAAGTATGTGATCCTCATCTCGTCAACCGCTGGACAAAAGACCCCATTGACCGCGCCCATGTACACCGCAACTAAGCACGCGATCAATGGATTCGTGCGCTGTATGGCCCAGCTCGAAGATAGAGTGGGAGTCCGAGTCAGCGCAGTTGCCCCTGGTGTTGTTAGAACTCCGCTATGGACAGAGGACGCCACTAAGTCTAGTGCTGTGCGAGAAGGCACAGACGCGTGGGTTGAACCTGAGGAGGTGGCCGGAGCTATGCTTGGGTTGATCACGGAGGATAAGCTGTGGAATCAAGGCGAAGACAAGCCGGTGGATGCTAAAGGAGGTAGTGTGGTAGAAGTCACCGCTAGGAGTATTCGGAACGTGATGGCTTTGAATGACGCTGGTCCATCCAATCGGCCTGGAAGCACTGTCAGTAACATGTCTTTGTTGGAAGATAGAGTATGGGGCTTGCTCACTCATTAACATATCAATGCTACACCAATTTTCATAATTCTCCCTTTTAGGCCAGGAGAGGTCGGGCTCTTATTAGTCTGATCTTCGTAGGCGTAGTCGACCAATAGCCGAGACTTAAGCACTGGATCGTTTCCCTATCGCTTCATACCTTGCTCAGACATGGAATAGCGAGCTTTTAGAAGTCGCCACTCGAGCAAAGTATAATCTCCAGTTTGCGTTACGCTATTTCAGCTAACGCACTCTGTCTCGTCGCCTTGGGGGCGGCGATCCTTCCAATATAATGATGTCGTTACTGACAAGTCGTTGGAAAGGAGAACCTTGGCGTCTGGGCGCGAATCAACGATTTGTATGAACGGCTCTGGATCAGGCAGGCTTCTGAAAGCGTCAGTGATACGGATGAGACAGTCGAATAAAGAGTAACAAACAGCAATGAAGATGCCAAACCCGACATCTAAGCACAATGAATACCAAAGGATCAAAGATAAGCTCTACTTGCCCAAGGCCACAGCTAAAGCGTCAGAGGTACTTCATGGAATATTGAAGTGCAGGAGCTAGCTCTATCTATCGAGAAGAATTGAGAACATTCAAGAGCAAAAGAAAGGGACACGCACGGATTCAGCTAGGTTAAAGAATATGAGGCAAAATTCTGTGGATAAAAGCGAAGTACAAGTATGTCGTCTTGGCAGCAAGCTTCGGCAGCTCCCGACGAATACGATTGTCAACGTTTCCTTTGCAGTCCACATGGGTGTATAAGAAGAGCGCTTAGTATTTAGTGCCGTAGATCAGACGTAACGCAGGAGAAGAGGGTTTCGGGCGACGGCTGGAGCAAACTTCATACCCTGATCCTCTTCGAGAACGCTAGCTTTCTCCTGGCTCTTTCGTGTAACTGCGTGAATTGTCCTTAAATTTTAAAAATAAATCGCTAAGATTCTTATTAGAAAACGGGATAGCTACTTATTAGGTTTTCAGATGGTTTCTTCCTCTTCAGGACCTAGAATGAAGTACTAAAGGTGTATCTAGTCGCTTCATATCACGAGGGTGACTGCATAACCTTGCCGCAGCTACTCCAAAGATCCAGTGCAGATAGCTACAGAGACCTGAGAAGTAAAGATATTCCAAGCTGAATAGTATTATAGTTATATACTCTGATACTATTCAATAACATTACCTATTTCAGATAAAATAAACAGACCTAGATTTAGAGTACTATATTATTTAGAAGGTTTTTTTACTAGTATAATAGCCTTAGATCTCTAATTATCTAGTTATAGATAAATACTATCTATAGTATTAAAACTAATATTCTTAGATTAAGTTAGTAAGTATATTAGCTACTTAATAACTAAGTCTTATACTATAAATATATTAATTAATAATATCTAAGAAATACTAATCTAATATATTACTAACCTTAATAGGGCCTATAGCTAAGTTATATACTTAATAAGCTCTTCTTAGAGTTTTTAGAGTTACTATTGCCTATACCTTAGCTAGCTATATAATAAAAAGTAAAAAAAAATAGAGTTAAAGGTTAGGTATAGATCGGAACTTGGTTAAAAACTAATTATATAGATTATATTATATATAGCCTGATCTTGGGATATTACCTCTTGTATATAGTAAAAACCCCCTAAAAAAAATTAAAAAAAATTACTAATCTTAATAGAAGTTTAATAACTTATTAATTATAAAGCTAATCTATATATAGCTTATAATCTTTATAAACTATTTATATTTATTATATAAGTTTAAATTAGTAGGAAAAAAGTTACTATTCTAATTAACTCTATCTTTATTACTAAAGATATAAAGGATTTTCTAAAAGTATATTATACTAAGGTTAGTTATATTAATACTAGTAAGAATAATATTAAAGAAATAACTATAGCTTAGAACTTTTTATATAGTCTAGGCTTTAACTATAAATTAGTATCTAGCTATAAACTTTATATTTCTAAACTAAAAGAATATTTTATAATAAATTAGCTATTAATAATCTAGTTTATAGATAAACTTATATTTATAGTATTCAGATTTATTATAGAAAGTTAATAGAAATAGTCTAAGAGATTATTTATATTTTAATATCTTATAGCTTTAATAATAATATTAAAATTAGCTTTATACTTAGTAAAGTTATAGCTTACTATACTTATAGTATAAAACTATTATTCTCTATAATAGTAGTTCTAAAGAGATTATTATTCTAGTTATAATAGCTAAAAAGAAAAAATTTAATAGAAATTACTCTAATAGATTTATCTATAATAAGTATGTTTTATAGATTCCTATTAAATTAATTAATATTTTTCTCAATCTAGATTAAAGTTTATTATTAATTATAGAGTTTAATATTTATTAAACTATTTTATTTAATTATAAATCTTATTAATATACTAAAGATATCTAGATAGTAGTTTAAGCTAATAAATATAATTAGTATATCTATATTAATAGCATTTTAAATAATAAATAAGCTATTATACTAGAGTTTATTAGTATTACTCTTAAGAAACCCTCTATTCAGAAGCTATATAAATATAAATAGTTTAATATTTCTTTCTATTCCTAAGGGCTAGATAATATTTAATTAAAGATAATTCTTACTATATACTATACCTAGTATAGTTTAAGAGTATCTAAGGAGCTTAATACTATTATTATAATACTATAATCTATATAAAATAGCTAACTATATCTTATTCTATATAGCTAAAGAGATAGCTCTATATAGTCTGAATTCTCTAACTAAAGGGGATATATAAAGTATATTAAGAAAATAGTCTTACTTCTAGATAAAGCTCTAAAGACCAAGAAGTATTCTATTTTATAATTATTAGCTAATAAGCTCTAGGAACTATATTAAATAGAGAAAGAGTAGTATAAATAAAACCTATAAAAAGAAGTATATTAAAAAGCTTATAGTATATCCTATATAAGTAAAGCTTTATAAAGACTTAATAATATATACTTAGGAAGGAGATCTAGCTATAGTATACCCTCTGCTTATATTCTATACTAAGTCAGAGCAGAGGGGATCCCTCCAGAATGCAGCTTCAAGATTGATTTATCAGCATCAAGCGCAGGCCCTTGTATTCATCAGTTGAGGTAGACAAGTTGCCTATCATTGGGCGCATCGGTATCAACATCGGCGTCCGAGTAACCGAGGTGTGTCTGTAAGCGAGATAGTAGGGGACTCGATGATCGGCATTAGTAAATGGTCCCCGTACGGACACTTCGTTCCTCGCGCTCGCGACTTCGCGCTCGTAGATCCCAGGGAAAGGTATAGAAAACCTGGGTAACTTACGGGAGCCGGATGGCAGGGGCAAGGGGCAAGGGGTTGGCACCTATCCCCCCCTGTCTAGTAAAAATGTCATTGCTTCATTCAGACCCAGGTTCCAACCGCAACGTAGGACTGAATGGCTAGTCTAAAGTGTATTGACTATAGAGGAAGAGCAACCGACACTCGTGGTCAATGAAAATTGCCTTTTCCGCATAAAAAGCGCCAAGTATTACAAATTCCTGAAGTTAATCTGTTTTTCTCTTGGCCTTCTCGTATTGGGCTTAGATTATATCAGGATCTTCATCGTCCTGACTTAGTTATAGAATCGCAGCGGCACCATAACATCATAGACGATATATAATTTCTCTCATCAACATGGGTGAAAAGGCCATCAACGTAATTGAAGCTAATTCCCTGACCTAAAGCACAACGAACAAAGAGTAGTGCTTGGCAATGTTAACCAAGTTGAGTAATATCAGCAAACGGGGGTTTTCTTTACTCAAGTCCTTTCTATATGTCTAGGTTACTATCAGAAAGAATCGATGGCAGCCTCAGATAGAATCAATTCCTGGCATGTATTGTGCAAAGAAACTTTCAACCCGATCGCTTTCTTATAACAATGCAGTATACACAGCTACCGCAAAACTTGCTAATAATCCTACTAGAAGCAGAGAATGTCCCTCATTGGTGTTTCGGGACTGCAGGCCTTGTGCAGAACTTTTATATGTAAGGTCCTTCCAAGTAATCCAATAGCTTCGGGCCCAGAATAAGAACTGCCAATCTGGGTACATTTGAGTGTTAATACCGGTTTTAGGGTCAATGAACCATGATGTGCAGCCCGTTGCCCAAACCAGATCTTTGCACTTCTCCTGAAGCCAATTTTTATCGGCAATTTCAGCCTCGGTGGTCACTGCCACATAGTCGGGGTGGCTCGTGCGAGTAATGATTGATCCTGAGCCTGAACTCGCAGCCACCGACTTCATGATAGGCCGGATGACTCGCATAGTGAAGTTGATTTGACACTCAACTGTGTAAATGACGGACAAATGGCCAGTTACTGTGTTAGGGCCCATCATTGTGAAGAAGTTAGGGAAGCCTGATATGCAGGTTCCAAAATAGGCCGAAGCTGAGCCAGAGCTATGTGTGTCCCACTTAGACTTATTAACACTTGAGCAGATTTTAGGATAAAGAACGACCTACATGATCCTGGAGAGTCACTCCATTCTCGCCTCTGATTTCCATTGGGGAGAGAAATTTGTGAGTCTGGAAGCCTGTGGCCAGAATGATTGCATCAGCAGAAATATAACGCCCGGACTTTGTTTGGACGCCTTCCTCTGTGATGCGCTGGATAGGGTCATCATACACGAGCTCAACATTTGGTTGGTGTAGACAGGCCAAATATCCGGTATCATTAACACGCCTCTTGCAGCCAATTACGCTCTTTGGCACAAGGGCTTCACGATACCTTTCGGGAGCGGTTGCGCGAATGTATTGAGCAGCATCACGGGCCCAACTCTCGCGGATACTTTGGCCACCCTTAATGCGGAAGCCACGGAAGAGCATTTCTTTATTCCAGTAGATCCACCAGCGATATAAACGCATAGCACCGGGAACCCATCTCATGGTGGACTTGAAGAGGCTCGAATAATCCGGATTCTCGCGCTTAGCTAGCCAGTGCGGCTGACGGCTGAATTGCGTAAGTCTGGCGACAGCGCCTTCGCCAGAACTCATGACTGGCACAAACTGAGTAGCACTGCAGCCGTTGCCTAAAGCTTGTAAGCTTCATACCATTTGGTATTGGGAAGTCAAAGCGGTCTTACCAATAGTAATGACGTTTCTCCCTTTCCAGTCGAAAGAATGGTCCCATGTTGCTGAGTGAAAGAGCTTCCCCTGAAAAGACTTGGCGCCGGGAATATCGCACTCTTGAGGGATAGACAGAGCGCCCACAGCCGAAACGAGAATCTTGCATCTGCGCTGTCGAGTTTCCTTGGTTTTAAGATCTACGATCTCGACTAACCAAGTGGCCGACTCGGCTTCCCAGATCGCAGATGTGACCTCCGAATTGAAGCGGACGCGTTGCGGGATCTTGTATTGTTCTGCGACATGTCGGAAGTAGGCATGAATTTCTGGCTGCAGGGCAAAGACCTTGGACCAATTTGGATTCAATGCAAACGAATAGGAGTAAAAGTGAGAGGCGACCTAGTGTGATAACAATGAGTTGGATATTAGCTTTTAATCTCTGGCGAAGAAAGGAGCAGGTTGATCACCCACATCACAGCCACAACCTGGATAAGTATTCAACCACCAAGTGCCACCGACATCGTTGCTTTTTTCTATAATCTCAAAGTCGTAGGTCTTGAAATTCCGAATGATTTGGGCAGCAGTCCCGATACCGGAAGGGCCAGCGCCGATGATGAGAACAGTAGTATCAACAGACATCTTACATATAACCTTTTAGAAAGAACAGTGAAAAGTAAGCCAACTCTGCTACATAGGAGGGAAGGTTCAGTGTCCTGAATCTTGTATACATATATATTACATAGCGATATGTAGTAAATATTGTCAGATAGAATGAGGCATCGCTGGTGAGTGAAACGGTTACGCGACTAGGTGTACTACCGGGTAATTATCTGTTTTGGGATGCTTATTAGAATCTTGTACATGAGAACCCAAAAATTGACACCCCTGTCTCATGTATTGATACCGCTAATACATTCTAGGCTCTGGAATTCGCAACTGAAATCCATCCTCCCTCAGTGACATAAAGCTACAAGCATGCCGCAGCAACTACTCGCCACATCGGAAGACATACTTTTCAGAGCTGCAGGAACTACTTGTGGCATCGGAAGATATACTATTCAGGGCCCTAGCGATCGCCCGCCTTCACGGCAGACATACTGGTCGGCTACACAACGATCGCTCATCATAACGATAGACAGCCAGGTCAGCTTCACAGCAATTACTCGTCACTGCAGCGTACATGCTATCCAGGCTTGGTTTAGTGTCGTAGTAGCCACTCGTGGCATTGGAAGATATGCGGAGAGGTCGTTCCGGACTACAGTGGTTAATACACTTGCCGTCTGTCCGTTGCAGTGACGAGTGATTGCTGCAAAGCTGATGTAGCTGTCACTCATCAAGATGAGCGAGCGTTATAGCCCTGAACAACCTGTCCTCCGACACGTTACGCAATTGCTGTGGCCCTCAGCGTCTTCCGAGATAACTAATGAACAGTAGCTGCAGCCTGCTCCTGTCTTGGTTACGGCGCAAGGGATAGATTTTAATTCCAGATACTAACGCGTGCGTTAGTATATACTAGCGGCGTAGAAATTTGAGACAGCACAGGGGCCTCGGCTTTTGGGTTCCATCTCGACGGAAGCCCCAGTCTAGGAGCCCTACCGAGTACGCTCCTAGGCAAGTATCGCTCAATTAGAATAATTATCCGGAGTACGAAAGGGGTGGGAATAAAGACCGACAGGCCCATATGCAAAATAACCTCAATGACTAAGGGCTATAGTCTTAAAGCCATACGCTCTAGGCGTATTTGGGAATCTTGCCGATTGTGGTATCTAGAATAGCAGGTCTGTGGCTTCTTGGTGTGATTACTGCTCGTGGAGCATGATAGAATAATTGAATGGAGGCCCATTACGTAGAGGCCTGGCCTGGCGTTCGATAATTTAAGGCAGCAGTGCAAGCTTGTCACTGATCTTCACTCTCTCTTGAATGTTTACGCTGCATATCACGCTCCCCAGCCGAACAAGAAAAAGATGAAGGTCTTACTCACAGGAGGCACTGGCTTCGTGGCAGCGCACTGTCTCGAGGTTCTTCTCGCTAGAGGGCATGTATAGAACAACAATTTCGGCAAATTCAATAAGCGGCTAGCTAAACAGCATATAGGCATAACGTGGTCGTGACAGTGAGATCTGTGGCCAAGGGTCAGAGCATCTTGGCCAAATACCATGACTTGCCCAACGAACGACTCTCATACACTGTTGTTGAAGACATTGCCGTTTCGCATGCATTTGATGATGCTGTTCGATCAGATCCGCCCTTGGATGCTGTGATCCATACAGCAAGCCCATTTCATTATAATGTCACGGACCCAAAGAAAGACCTACTGGACCCTGCAATTATAGGTACTACAGGCATTCTAGAGTCCATCAAGCGTTATGCCCCTACAGTTAGGAGGGTGGTGATTACATCATCGTTTGCATCTATGATCATCCCAGCTGCTCATCCTAGGATCTACGACGAAACAGTTTGGAACTCAGTCACACTGGACGAGGCGACAAAGGATGCAACAACAGCCTATCGAGCGAGCAAGACATTTGCAGAACGTGCAGCCTGGGATTTCATCCTCAAGGAACGACCGAGTTTCACTATCTCCACGATTAACCCCCCTTCGATTTTTGGCCCGATCGCGGATTATGCTGGTATCGCAACCACAATCAACACATCCAATGAGAGGTTCAGAGATATGATTCAGGGAAACATGCAAGATGGACTAGCGCCAACAGGTGCATTCTTGTGGGTTGATGTGCGGGACGTTGCTGAGGCCCATGCTAAGGCTATGGAGACCGAAGAGGCTGCTAATAAGCGCTTCTTTATCGTCCAAGGCCACTTTACCAATGCAGATATCGCCAACATTATCAAGCAAGAGTTCACCGACAGAGCTGCGAAGCTTCCAGAAAACCCTTTGAGCGATATGCCCAATGACGTTTATGGATATGACAATAGTCAGTCTAAAGTGGTCCTTGGGCTACAGTATCGACCACTTCGTCAATGTGTGATCGATTCAGTTAATGCATTACTGGAGAAAGGCCTATAGCAAGGGACACTACCAAGTACTAAGAACTCTATGTAGATGCTCTCAATCAAACTACCTACAATCCGGGCGTATATTTATAGGATATATATCTCTGCTCTCCTCACTGTGATCGTTACATAACTAAACAGGTTGTCTATATTAAGACGAGCGATCGCTATGTAGTTGACCTAGTTGTCTGTAGTCACGATGAGCGACCGATACAAAGCTGGCCTAGGCACCGCTATCGCCACGAACGCTTGTTATGAGGCCGACTGACGCATCACTCGTAATGATGATTAATTACTATATCCCTGACCAAACTGTCAATACGAATGATAGCTATAGCCCCGACCAGCCTGTCTGCCGCCAAGACGAGCGACTGCTGTAGCCCCGGCCGATCGTCCTCCGTCGAGATGAACAATCTCTGCAGCCCTGACCGACCTGTCTTCTTTTAAGACGAGCGATTGCTACAGGCCCGTCCTAGCCGTCTGCCCTCAACACGAGCGATCGATGCGTAGCTGACCTGGCTGTCTCTCTCAGGTACCTATCCAACTTCTGCTCTATTTAATGTAGGTATGTACTGAGAAGTCATTCTCCGGGTGATCTAACTGGAAATACCCTTCATGCACATTAGCAGGGCTAACTGGTGTGAAACTAATCACAGTCAGTCTAACTGCACTGGTTCTCCTAGGTTATCGCCTAGTAAGGTAGTCCATCTTTTAATTATATAGCGACCCGCTTCTCTTTTGGGCAATTGAGCCGATCTCGTGATCTTCACCAGGTTCCCTCGCCCAACTTCGCTGACTAGGTAGCCAAAAGGAGATAAAATTACATCTATACAGTGTGGACGCTCAGAGCCTGCGAAATCTACATTTACACTATAACTCATCCATTTCGTTTACTACTGCGGCGCGGATTGTCTTATTCAAGCCTTTTATTCTCGGTTCAATTGTTTCATAAACACTCTTTTCTCTCGAACGATTAGGCTCTGCTCCAAAGGTACCTAGTTTGCCATGTCTCCTACAAACTCGACATACCCCCAAGTGGGTTTCATTGGCCTTGGAGCCATGGGATTCGCCATGTCTCTGCATCTTGTCGGGATGGGATTTCCAGTTACCGCGTACGATGTTTACCAGCCCGCCTTGGAACGATGGCGCGACGAGTGCCGCAAGATCGCAAATGCCCAAGCAAGAGTGGCATCTTGTTGCTCCGAGGCAGTCGAATCTGCATCCGTGGTCTGTCTCATGGTCGCAACTCACGATCATCTTCATTCTGCCCTTTTTGACAAGGACACTGGAGCGATTCATAAGTTGCCACAAGACTGTGCCGTTATTATTCATGCGACAATACCGCTTGAGCAACCATCCATAATACATGAAAGACTGGTCAACGAATTCAAACGACCTGATATTGCACTGATTGACGCACCTGTCTCAGGTGGGGTAGCCAGATCTACCAACGGTACGCTGGTTATTATGGCATCCTGTGGGGAGCCTTCACTTTCGCCAAATGCGGCGTCAAAAACAACACTGGAAGCCTTGGCCAGCGAGGGAAGAACCTTATATATTATCCCAGGTTCTCTGGGACGAGGTCAAGCAGCCAAAGCACTGAATCAGGTCATGTGTGGCATCCATATCGTATCAGCATCTGAAATCATGGGACTTGCAGCCATCCAAGGTCTTGATACACAGAAGTTCTACCGCAAACTTATCTCGAAAGAATCAAATGGCAACCAGGTACCAGGTTGGAGTTGGATGCTGGAGAACAGGGGGCCTCGTATACTGAGTACTAACCCGCCACTGGCCTCGGCCATCTCCATCATCAATAAGGATATTGGCATTATAAGAAGCGAGGAGAATAGGGTGGGGATCACGTTGTCTTTGCTTGATGCTGCTGGCGAGGTCATTACCGCTGCCATGAAAACGTTGGCGTCTGCTGATGACAGCTTCATCGTACAACACTACTTTCAAGGACGCAACCTTGTAGTGGACAGAGTTGGAAACCCCACGGTTGCGGAAGAACAATGTGACACCGTGATGTCTCAGATAGCTCATGCCCATGTGGTTATACACTTGATCTCTGCTTATGAGACTATCCGATTCGCTTGTGCACTTGGGCTTACGGGCAGCACAGAGAGGAAGCAGTGGTACAATATCATCGCTGGCGCTGCTGGAGGGAGTACAATCTTTACCGAAGTTATTCCCAGGGCTTTCGAAGATATCGAGAATATAGATAGTGTGTTCAAAACATACACACTAGAGAAATTCCCTGGTATATTGAGCACAACAGTAAGTCCTACAAATTGCAAACGTCGCGAAAGCGAAAGGAAAATACTAACTTGTCTTAGTCTTTCATCTTGGAGGAAGCAAACAGGAAAGGGTTTGCATCGAAATTGTTGGAAGTGGCTCACCAGAAACTCACGCTTTTATTGGATCTGTAAATAGCATGTAAAAATATTTACCATACACTTACAGACTTTCCTCTTAATCTCACGCCTGTGTTTTCTTTCACTAATTAGTATATGTAGAGTAAGCTGTTCACGACGTATTTTTTATGAATGATATGGCACCAGGACCTAAAAGGCCGATAGCTTACGAGAGAAAAACAGACGGTTGCTTAACCTCCATCTTGCCTCCACCCATCCAGGCATTAGCGAGCCAATATCGGGGTAAAATGAGAACGATCTACTTTCTCCATGGGGTATCAAAGACAGGCTCTTGGCGTATTTCCAACACTTACCTACTACTAGACTACTCCCCGCATCTTCCGCCGCTTTCAGTACCAGTAAACAGATATTTTCCAATTCAGGAAGAATTGCCGATCATTTTAACATATAAATACAATTCCTTTCTACATAGAATTTGCTCCCGTATGCTGTGCTCCAGACCCAACTCTCAGTCCTTCAGTACAGCCATCAACCACCTTATTTCTTCGTTTTCATTAGCAGATGATGGATCAGAGGCAAGAAACTCCGCAACAGAAGCGGGATGGAGAAGTTTCTTCATTGAAAGAAGACAAGCTCCATCTTGAAGCTCTTCACATGGAGGATGCACAATTGCCCATTCCTGAGAACCTCAGATCTCTATCTGAAGTGGAAGTTGCTCGACTTGGTCGCAAGGCAGTCTTTAAACTGGACTGCACGCTTATGCCATGTCTTACCACCATGTTCATTATGAACTATCTCGATCGCCAAGTGAGTTCAACAGAAGATGAACCCGCATAAGGAAGTATCCACTAAGCAAATATCCCAAAGAACATTGCCAGTGCAAAATTGAACGACATTGATGTGGATCTCGGCCTTTCCAGCGTCCAGTATCAGACATCAGTTTCGATCCTCTTCGTCGGTTATATTCTTATGCAAGTTCCGTCCAATATCATCGTCGGCAAGATTAAACAGCCTGCTTATTATATTTGCGCGGCTATGGGGGTTTGGGGAATTATCTCAACCCTCATGATGCTGGTTCATAACTTTGTTGGAATTGTCATATGTCGCTTCTTTCTCGGGTTTGCTGAAGCCGTCTTCTTCCCTGGGGCACTCTATTACATGTCGCTCTTCTATAATCGCAAACAATATGCGCTACGTTCTGCGATTCTATTTTCTGGCTCCCAGCTCGGCAACGCCTTTGGTGGGCTCCTAGCAATCGCCATATTCGATCTGGATGACGTAAATGGCATTGAAGGCTGGCGATGGGTACGTTCTCTTAATCCCGTGTTGACTTCAGCGATCTGACCCTTTTGCTCCTAGCTCTTCTTGATTGAAGGGTGTGTTACAATTGCGTTTGCTATATTGTTCGTAGTGGTTCTTCCCAACTCGATTCGCCACCTTCACGGCTTCACCGAGCAAGAAAAAGACTGGATCATCTGGAACTATGAAGCCGACCTGGGGCAACAGCGCGGTAAAGAGGAGGCAAATGGTCGCGAAGGCCTCATGCTGGCTGTGAAGGATCCCAAAATGTGGCTACTGATGGCTCTCTTGACCTCGATCTACATCGCGGCCGGCGTCGTCAACTTCTTCCCGTCGGTGGTATCGGGCCTTGGATACTCGAGAAACGTGACACTGGGGCTCACGGCACCTCCCTTTGTCCTCAGCATCATTTGTATGCTCATCAATGGCTATTTCTCAGATCGACGGGGCAAGCGGTACATCCACATTGTCTGTCCGCTAGCGGTTGGCGTGGCTGCTAACATCATAGCCGTGTCTACATTGAACATTGCTGCTCGCTGTAGGTTCATTGGTCCGCATTCCACTTTTCCCTGATCTGTGCTCACATTTCCAGACGCGGCGATGATGTTAATGCCAGGTTCTATCTACGCTGCCGTGGTTGTGGTACTTTCCTGGATCACCGGAACCTTGAACCAACCTGCTTTGAAACGCGCAGCTTCCATAGCTGCGATCAATGCAGTGGCTGATTCAGTCAACATCTGGACTTCCTACCTCTATCGCTCAGCCCCTCGATACTTACCTGCCTTCCTTACCAATCTTGCCGCCATGGCACTAGCAGTTTGCATTGCGACGGCTACTCGCGTCTACCTTAGTCGTGAAAATGCCAAGATGGACCGAGGAGAGGATTTAGGCAGGAATGGCCCTACTGAGTCTCAGAAGAGTGCAGGATACAGACATATGACTTGAGCTGTTGTATAGCAAGAGTGTTCTACATATGCACTTTACGGGACAAAATGGAAATGGGAGGACATGGAAAGCTGTACCTGCTAGGTTATTGTGAGTGCAGGGACGCAGCAACGCAAAGCCAATATTGCAGTAGATACTAGTTCAAATGCTTCCATTGTGTGGGGTACACGAGTTATCACACAAAGAGGTTGTGGAGTAGGGGGGGTTCTTCTCCGATAGGTTTCTTTTGTACGGATAAAGCTTCCAGACTTAGACGTTATTCATTACAAGCTTGAAGATTTGAGAACCACATATATAATGCCCCTTGCTCTCCCTGAGCTCGATCCAACAAGGACTTCTCTCATAATCCTCCCTTAGGTCCGGTAGTCACACAATCTCACCAGTTATTACTCAAGCACAACTCCTCGTTTTGAGCAACAATGGCCGCGAACAGCAGACCTACTCCTCTTCGCATAGCTATTGGAAGCGACAATGCTGGTTGCCTGATGAAGACAGCTCTGAAAGCAGTCTTGGAACATCATGCTGGAGTTGTCTCTGTGCTTGATGTGGGTGTTCTCTCGCCCGACGACCCGACCGCGTATCCCCATGTAGCCGTGGCGGCTTGCGACAAGATCTTATCTGGTGAGGTGAGTGTCTCTCGAGTCCAGGTGAAGAAATATCCAGAATGCTGTCCACTAACCACTCCTTTCCATTAGGCCGACCGAGCGCTTCTCATCTGTGGAACAGGCCTCGGGGTTACCATATCAGCAAATAAGGTTAAAGGCATTAGAGCAGTCACGGCACATGACGCATACTCTGTGGAAAGGTCCGTTCTCAGTAATAACGCGCAAGTCCTCTGCTTCGGCCAAAGGGTCATTGGGCTGGAACTTGCAAAGAAACTTGTCCAAGAGTGGCTTGGTTTAAAGTTCGATGAAACGAGTGCCAGTGCCGAGAAGGTGAAATGCATCTCAGAAATCGAGCGTGAAGAGTAGTGTAGCCGAGCCAATACATTACTGATTTGATTGAATTTCCCAGCCGACTCCAAGTCTAGAGTGTTCGATAAATGATAATTCTCGCTCTCGCTTTCAAGAGCGGGATAATATCTAAAAGGCAAGTCTAGCGATACGTGCATCCTCACCCTGACCACCTTAGCATAATGGAACGGTCGAAATTGAGATCAACAACCCACGTAGCCGCATCCAGTATTTTCATCCGAGCACCAACATTCAAGATTTAGTCTCGGATAGGGCTAGGTCTTCGAAGGGACAATTGCACTAACAATGACTCGGGCAGGCTAGAACACCTGAGTCTAGAAAAGTATCCGAGAGCTAAAATTTCTGATTTGTCAACGCCTATATTTCCGTTTTGAGAAAATCCTAAGCGCAGTGCTTCTAAGTCTTACCTTATACGTAGTTTGGATCAGAAACATTGATCCTCGGCAGGAGCAAAAAAAAGGTTCCCAAAATCTACCGTTAACAAAGTGCCCAAGGAAACTCATAGTTGTAGAATAGTTATACTGGGGATATTCCTGTCATTTCAACTAGAGCTACGCATCTACACGTAATAGACTCATTCAAAGGCGATCTCCCCCTTCGTTTCCCCTTGGTTCCCTATAGGACTACTGTGCATCACCATCGGCAAGTGTCCAACATGCCACCTAAACACTTTTTTGATGATGCAGTGCATCTTGTCGACACAGCTCTCCGATCTTTGACTCTTACGAATCCTTCCTTGAAATATGACGCCGATCACAAGATCATCTACAGGCAGCACTCAGAGGAGCTTGAATCAATCGTCTCTATCGTGTCCGGAGGCGGTTCCGGACATGAGCCAGGTTTTGCTGGTTTCGTGGGGAAAGGCTTCCTTACCGCCAGCGCAGCGGGCAGCATCTTTGCCTCACCCTCCGCTGCCCAAGTGAGGCGAGCAATCGATCATGTCCCGACAAGCAAAGGAGTCTTAGTTATCACTATGAACTATACCGGCGATGTGCTTCATTTTGGCATGGCAACAGAGCAAGCCAAAGCCGCCGGCACAAATGCACAGTTCTTTGCCATAGGTGACGACGTTGCCGTGGGCCGCGCAAAAGGAGGCAAGGTCGGGAGACGCGGTATCGCTGGCGGCATCCTTGTGCTAAAAATGTGCGGTGCTCTGGCTGAGCTAGGCGGTTCATTATCAGAAGTATACAGCCTCGCACAGCACGTCACGTCTAATCTCGTCTCCGTCGGTGCTTCTCTAGAATGTGTCCATGTTCCAGGTCGCGCCAATCCCCCTGAGACACACTCAGCAGGGATCGAAATCGGGATGGGAATACATAATGAACCAGGAAACCAGCACATCGAAGCTACTCTGCCTGAGTTGGTTCAAATGATGATTAGGCAGTTATTATCACCTGAGGATACGGACCGACACTACGTGCATATCACGGAGAATGACCAAGTTATTCTTCTAGTCAATAATTTGGGTGGCGTTAGTATGCTTGAGCTTGCTGGCATTGTGCACGAAGTATGCACCCAACTCAAAGATTTTGGCCTGGTTCTTGTTCGCGTTATCTCAGGTACTTTCTTGACCTCACTCAATGGCATGGGGTTTTCTATTTCGCTTCTCAAGCTTGCAGATACAGGACTCGGGGATGGCAAGTCTCTTCTTGAACTCCTAGATTTCCCTGCGGAGGCGGTCGGGTGGGCTGCACCTATCCAAAGGTCAACTTGGGACACTGGGATGACTACCAAGACCCAGGCTGTTGCTCCAGTCACAAAGACAGCGAAACAAATTCGGGAAAGTACCCTTACTTGGGGTCCCGAGTTTGCCTCTAAAGTCCTTCGAGCAGGCCTTACGCAACTTATTGCAGCCGAAGAGGAAGTCACGAGGCTAGATACTATTGTTGGGGATGGAGATTGTGGCATCGGGCTGAAACGTGGTGCAGAGGCAGTGTTGCAGATCCTGAGTTCCCTCCCCACTGACGCTGTTGCTTCTGTCCAGAACATAGCATCGGTGGTTGAGAAGTCAATGGATGGTACCTCGGGGGCCATCTATTCTATCTTCCTCAGTTCTCTTGCTCACAGTCTCCGTGAGCTGGACAAGGGTCCAGCAACGCAAGTGGTGGACTCGAAACATTGGTCCATCGCATTGCAGTCCAGCCTAACAGCATTGAGCAAGTATACACCTGCAGTACCTGGAGACAGAACCTTGATGGATGCATTAGTGCCCTTCATTGACACTCTCAGCTCCTCTGGTGATATTAAGAAGGCTGCAAAAGCTGCTCGTGATGGCGCGGAGAGAACAAAGTTCATGCAAGCCAGTCTTGGAAGAGCAGTCTATGTTTGTGGTGAGGGGCAATGGGTTGGGAAGATACCTGATCCCGGAGCATGGGGCTTACAAGAGTTCTTAAATGGTCTCGCTAGCGAATTTTGATACTTTCTATGGTAGACGTTGGTAATGGAATACTGTTGTAAATAGGAATCTATCTATCCGCTTATCAACTTAGAACAAAAGTCTGCTATAAACTTATGATAAGGGAAGATGTCCCGGAGTTATTGAGAGAGTTACTTCGTGTCATAGTAGGCTGCTGACATTAGCAATATATATAGCCGGACAAAACGGCGTTGTAACAACCAACTTGCCTCAGAAGGTATGACGATTCAACACCATTCCAGCTTTCGTCGATTATATGGCCTTGAACACCATCCGTATCCCCTGCTAGAACCTCGGTCTACTTGCCATGTAACCGTTAGCTACCTATCCAAGGTGCCCCTAGACACGCCAGATACCAGATGCGCGCTTTATCTATTTCTTCATCAGCCAATGGTATATTGGGGCTCATTGCCATAATATGCTGCCCTGTGACGACCCAGTCGATTACTACGTACTGGAGCACTGCACGAGAACCCAACGATCAGTACACACAATAGGTACAGAGAGCTAACCGTTGCTATTCAAAGTAGAATGGGGATAATAAAATGTTTTGAAAAATATATTGATTTATTAAATATTAAATAAAGGAAAGGTTATAATATAATATACCCCTAGTTATTCTCTACTATATTATATCTATTAAGTATCTAAGTTCTCTATATTATAGCTCCCTAAGAGTATATATAGTAATATCTAGTAGATATTAATTAAATTTAAATAGAAAACTAAAATATATATAATAGTTAATTAACTTATACTAAATAGAGTTTAGAGTAGATTAGGATTAAACTAATTAGAATATTATTCTAAGTAATATAATCAGATTATTATAAACTATATAATATAAATTACTATTAATATATAAATATTATAGAGCTAGTAATCTCTATATAATATAAGATTTAGTCTTAGAATTAGTATATAGTAACTTTATAATTAGTTATTATTTTTCTCTTAAAGATTCTATAATAATAACTAACTAATCTATTATAATACTAGATACTATTAAATTAACTTTATTTAATTTAACTTTTCTATCTAATAAACTTTCTAATAATTCTATTCTATTTAATTCTCTTCTATTAAATAATACTAATTAAAATAGATATTTATTTATTTAACTTAAAGAGCTATTTTAGTTTAAATTAATTTAAGTTAGTATATTATCTACTAATACTATATATAGTACTTTAGGTTATAATAATTATTAAGTACTAGAGGAATATTATTATAATTCTCTATAAGTATATTATTAAAAATTAGATCTATCTCTATATCCTTACTAGCTATAAGATAGAGTAATAGTTTTAGTAGGTATAACTACTAGATCTATATATAAGAAAATAGCTTTATTATTATAAGTAAACTTATAATAGAGTATAAGCTTAAATAATTAATATCTAAAAAGAGATTTTAATAGTTATTACTAATAACTATTATTATATATATAAGAATCTAATTATTTATAATAATCAGGCTCTAGCTCTAGCTATAGGGAATAATTATATTAGAGATATCTATTATTACTATTATAAGAGGTAGTTAGTAATAAATTATAAGAAGAGATAGTTAGTAATAATAAGCTTAGAGAGATATTATAATTAATTATAGATAATAAGTATTTCTCTTTAGGGTTTATAACTAAGTTATATACTTAGTAAGCTTTTTTTAGAGTTTTTAAAGTTATTATTATTTATATTTTAGCTAGCTATATAATAAAAAGTAAAAAAAAATAAAATTAAAGGTTAGATATAGATTAGAACTTAGTTAAAAACTATTTATATAGATTATATTATATATAGCCTAATCTTAGAATATTACCCCTTATATATAGTAAAAAACTCTAAAAAAAAATAAAAAAAATAAAAAGAAAGTTCTAATTTCTAGATAAAAGTAATTAGCTTATTTATATAATTAGCTTATTTATAGATTATATTAATAAGCTTTCTCTTTTAGAAACTATAACTATAGCTAGATTATTTATATATATCTAGTTATATAAATAGCTTGTATTATTAGAGTTTTTAAGATATTAATATCTATACCCAGACTAAAAGTATAATATTTAACTTTATCTTATAGTATTAAAAGTTTAAATATAAACTACTAATTATATTCTTAAAAAATATATATTAGATTATATATTATCTAATCTTAGAATATATCTTTATTTATAATAAAACTAATAGAAATCTAATACTTAATATATTTATAAAAAACTATAATAATATTTCTTTAGTATTTAATAATTATTATAACTTAATATACTATATATAATTATTATATAGTATAAATAACTATATATAAATAGATATTAGATTAATATTAAATCTATATTATTCCTAATAAAAACCTTCTATAGTAGTAAATATATACTATACTTATAGAGATAAATTAACTAATAA